>CAKNYM010045762.1:55627-82387 GCA_932195095.1 Andricus curvator | reverse complement strand
CCCCCTTAAACAATCACACGACGATGAAATTAGTCGGTCATCCTCTTTCCCTTAAAGCTCACCAATACAACTAATTCCGAAGAAACCTGATCCAAGAGGTAACAAGCGTTGGAGATTGGTAGTAGACTTTAGAGCCCTAAATGAAAAAACAGCAGGCGACACGTACCCACTGCCAAATATACTTGATACACTTGATAAGTTGGGGGAAGCAAATTATTTTTCAGTACCCGACCTGGCTATGGGATCTCATCAAATTCCAATGTATCCTCTAGACAGGCATAAAACAGCTTTTTCGACTCCTTTTGGCCATTTTGAATATAACCGCATGCCATTTGGCTGCACAGGAGGCCCTGCCACTTTTTAACGCTTGATGGATGTTGTTTTGGCTGGTCCTCAAGGTATAGAAATGTTCGTTTACATGGACGACATTATAATCTATGCCAAAAGCTTGGAAGAGCATGACAATAAATTTCATCGTCTTATGAGTCGTCTGCAAAGCGCAAACTTAAAATTGCAACCGGAAAAATGTGTTTTCCTAAAAAGAGATATATCATATTGGGGACACATCATCAGCAACCAAGAAATTCGTCCCAATCCCGATAAAGTTAACGCAGTAAGAACCTTTCCAGTTTCCAAGGCGATTAAAAACGTTCGCCAATTTTTGGGCCTGGCAAGTTATTACCGCAGATTTATCAAACAACTTTTAAAAAATTACGAAACCACTCTCGGATTTAACAAAAACAAGTGTTCGGTTCGAATGGACAGAGCATTTCCAACAAGCTTTTGATTCTTTCAAACAAAAACTTTGTGAGCTCATTCTTCAATTACCAGACTTCGAAAACCCATTTATATTAACTACTGACGCGTCAAACTTTGCCATAGGCGCTGTGCTCAGCCAAGGCGAAATTAGTAAAGATCTACCAATTTCTTTCGCATCTCGGCTTTTAGAACCTCGAGAAACGCGATACTCGACTATTGAAAGGGAATGCGCGGCAATAACCTGGGGAGTTGAGCATTATCGTGCTTATTTATATGGGCGAAATTTTATCATTATCACAGATCAAAAACCTTTGGAATACTTAAAAATAATGTATCATAACGCAACCAGACACGCAAAATGGAGGTTTAAGCTCGATGATTACAAATATCAAATAAAATACAAGCCCGGAAAATATAATGTAAAGGCGGACGCGTTGTCGCGTAATCCAGCCACAAAAGAAGTCTCCGAAGTATTAGCACTATCACCACGAGAAATAAACCAAGAGTCAAAAAAGCGTAACAGAGTGTCTGACTCTAATTCAAAACAATGTGAGGCAAAAAAGAAGAGCAGAGAATTCCACCAGCCGAGTACACGACTTCGTTTGGAAGACGAGTCGAGTGAAAATCTAAGGCAAAAAAAATTAATTGCCCAGGAACAGACTGAATTACCAACGAAAAGAAAAAGAGGTAGATCAAGAAATCTTCAAACCCAAGAAAAGACAGGAATACAAATCAAACGGAAAAGAGGACGTCCTCGAAAGAATTTAATATAATCTGAATCCACAGAAAAAAGCCGTAAAGGGAAGGCCCCAAGTAAAAATATAACCAGGGAAACTCCGCCGATTTCATCAGCGGACGGAGAAAAGGATGATAATCCTTTAGCAACTCCTCGAAGAATAGATTTATCCGGAGACATCCCAAACAACAACCGTGAAGTACAAATCGAAGTCTCGGAAGAAAAAGAGGAAGAAAAAAAAGAAGAAGAAAAAGAAGCAGGTGTAGAAAAACAAGAAGTAGAAATACAGAAGGAACTACACAGAAGTAGAAAAATGAAAGAAAACCCATTGCACATTGTTGAAGATGCGGTGGAAGAGCCTCGTGATAGTCGACCAGGGAAATCAACAGACCAAAGAGTACAGAGCGATGCGGAATCATTCATAACAACGGCTGACCAATCAGGAAAACGTCGCAAAGAAATATTATATAAGGAATTCATCAAGAAATCAACCAAAGAATCAAGCATAGAATTAAATAAAAAACAAACGAAAGCAGCAGTAAACGAGAAGCTGGTCCTAAGTGAAAACAATGAAAGAATACCCATTGAAGAACAAAAGCAGACAGAACTCAGAGATGAAGCTAATGAAGCTCTGAAAAATCTGCGAGAAAAATCTAAAAATCCCAAAGCAGTAGAACCTTCAGTCCATAAAACAAAATCGAAGGCACACCCAAAGAAGAACGACCAACACCAGGTCCAGATTACTACAACAAAAGTCAGTCGGCAGGTGAAACGATAACGAAAAATGGCAACAAGAAAAGGTTAACAAAATCCGAGCGTTGTAAGGACAAGTTATTAGCAAAAATAATTATATCCAAAGAACACCTTTCTACTAAAACAGATAACATTGCATTTTTCTTTACTCAAAACAATGATACATATACAAATATAGTCCGTACCTTAATAGAAAGACGTACGTTATCTCAGGAAACTTTAAAACAAACAAAAAGCATTTGTGGGGAAACTACGTATTTCAAAATCGGAAAAACATATATATTCGCTCTAACGATTCAAAAATCCGCGAAACATATCACGGACCCGAATATAATACAAGCATGTATTAAACACAGAAAACAACTGATAACAAAATTCAACATAAAATCGTTTAGAATGTCTCGCGATCATGATCTACAAACTGTAACTCAATGGGAATCTATTAAACGAATAGTCCCAAAAATGTTTCAAAACACTCAAATATCAATCACCTTATGTGACGAGAGTCTTTATAGACCTTCGGCGAACAAAAGACGCGATATTATCAAAGAGTATCACGCGTCGACAGCATCAGGACATAACGGGATCATCAAAACCTACCATCGCCTCTTACAAGACTTTTATTGGTCTAACATGCTGTCAGATGTAGGCGAAGTCATTAAAGGATGCCCGCAATGCCAAAAAAGCAAATCCATAAGAAATAAGCCAAGAGCTCCGATGATAATCACCGATACACCATCGGAACCATTCGACAAAGTAGCAATGGATATATATGGACCTCTTCCAATCCTTATCTTCCAATAAAGTTAAACGAATCGCTAGAGAAATTGTTGTAAACCTGATTTGCAAATTTGGTACACCTCGATCCTTTTTAACCGATCCAGGAAAAAAATTTACAAGTAGACTAATGAAGGAATTTTCAAAGGTCTTTAGAATTAAACAGATTACATCCACTACATATCACCCACAATCAAATGCAGCATTAGAACGCAACCGCCATGTTCTAAGAGACTAGATAAAACTCAATACGTACGGCAAAATTGCCAAATGGGACAAAATATTACCAATCGCCAGGTACGCTTATAATACGAGCGTACATGAGGCAACGGAATTTACTCCACATAAATTGATTTTTGGAAGTCGTGCGTATCTCATATCAGGCATCATTTAACGGGCGAAAATAAGAACATACACTGATTACACAGATGAACTATGTAACAAACTTTTAGATGACAGAATAGTAGCAGCATTTAATAAAAACAAAGCTAAACACAAACGTAAAGAAATCTACGACAGAAAAGCACGACCAAGAAAATTTTTTGTAGGTAAAAAGGCTCGCTTACAAAAAGAAGTTAAAAGTGGGAAATTCGATGACGAAAACGTAGGAACTTACGAAATCATAGCAATAAAAGACAAAAATAATGTGAGAATACGTATGAACCCTTCATTAGTTCAGGATATCCGTACAGATAAAATAAAATCCATCCATCTTACAGAGTAGAAGGAATAGTGACACCAGATAACACTGTCGAGATATTGGAGTTACCGCAGAGTTCGGGATTATTCTGGGAATACATGGGAGAACTCAAAACATATGATACAATTTGGAAAATGGTATCATGCGTCGAACTTAAACAATGGAGATTGCAACAAGACATCGTCATCACAAATTTCAACATCCTACGGAGATTCTGGAACCAATTAGGACAAAAATGTTTCAATACGGTCGAAGTCAAAACCCTGAGCACACGAATCAGCAAGTTAATCGAATTTTAGGAGCAACTCAACGAATTATTGTTAATTAGTCCCAACAATAGTCGCAGAAAACGGGCACCACTCGGGTTTTTAGGAACAGTAGTTAAAGTTCTGTTTGGAAATTTAGATGAAAATGATGCAATTCATTATGACACAAAAATAGAGGAAATTTCAAATAACACGACGCAAATGGCGGTTCTTTTAGAAAATTTCACACTCGTCGTAAAATCGGAATTCAATAAAAATAAAACAAAACGGACCTTAATGGCCAAGAACAGGGATCACAGTCTCTATTCTTTCTAAAATAGAAGCATAGAGGACTTTTTTTCAAAAATAGAGGACCTTTTTTCCAAAAAAAGAGGACTCTTGGAGGACTTTTTTTGAAATGAAGGATAGTATATGAATCAAGGTGAATAAAAATGTTATTAGTGTTCGGATGCACAATTATATATTTTTTTGAAGAATTTAGAATGAAGTCAGTGGGAAACAAGTTATCTTCGAATGAACGTATGCACATGAGCATTTACATTACAAACTAATAAACCTACATGAGTAAAGTCAGTAGGAAATGAGACATCTTTGGATAAATGTCTGACCATATACGTTAAAAAATAAAGAAACTATATAAACTCTTTGAATGATAATGTGCTTAATACGTTACTACTTAAACAATCGTAAAGCACAGCCTTCTAGCATTCTTTTTATACTTATTGGAATGGGATTCATATTTGAAATCGATACGCGGTTGATATAAGCAGTGCCATCTGCAGGCAATAATCCAACTACATCCCTGTGGAACTGCGTGCCAGTCAATCCCTCGTGAACACCTTTACCGTTAGGATTGTTTATTGAAGAGTTCGCAATTTGTATCAATAAACCTAAGGTTAATCGGATCTTCCGCTTTTTCATTGAGTTCACACATCCTATATACCTTGATTCTAACAATACTTAATGTAATCTCAATTTTACGTTTCTTATTTAATTAGCATCAGTTGTAACTGAACAGTTTACAGCTATTTTATTAAATATAAAAGTTTCAGAGTTTACAACTTACAATAAAAAACATATTATTAATAGAAATAGATAGTCTTACAAGCCTTTTCTAAATTTCAATAGCGCATTACGGCTTCATAGTTTATTAAATTAGTATCACATTGAATACTAAACAAAATATTTTTACTGTAAATTACCACGTAATGGTATATTTTTTTAATCAAAAAAAGAATATTCTTCTCCAGGGCAGAAGAAGGTCTTAAATACCTTGTTAAACTTTTCTTTTCTTTGCTATTCTTTTCAGCATTTCAGTAGTTCTCTTTCCGATATTTTGTTGTAATTTTGAAATCCTTTTCTGCTGATTTTAAATCTCCCTCTAATTTCTTGATTCTGTTTTGTTCTTATTCTACACTTTCTAACAGTGCTTTTTCTTTGGCTTCAACTTCAGTTTTAGCAGCTTTCTTCTTAGCCTGTTCCTTAAGGATTTGCTTTTCGTTATCCAAGTAAAGCTGGTATGACGAATGAGCCTACTGTGCCAGTCTTACTAATTTAGGAGTTGAGGGCACTTTTTTCATCATTTTGTCATATTTTTTGAGCCGTCAGCAATTTAAAGTTCTTTCCGTCATTCTATTTTTGTCTTCAGTTAGAAGCCTTCGTGATAGTGAAAAGCCCTTTTCTACAACAGCGTTTCCATATGTCAGAGCAAGAGCAGTTTATTGGACGACTCGCTTTATCTCTTGATATCTTACACTCGGATTTGAATGATTGTAAAGGCTAAATGTTGTCTTTACTACACATCAACGACGTGTATACAGTGATCAAAGCGTGCTTTTTTCTATTGTTTGCAGACGACTTTAAACTCTATGAAGAAATACAATCCCACTCGGACTGCATTGACTTGCAGGACGATTTAGACCGTCTCCAAGCCTGGTGCAGTAGGAATGGGATGCCTTTCAATATTAAGAAATGTTCGGTAATAACGTTCACTAGAAGGAGAGCTAGGTTCAAATATAACTACACAATTGCTGGTTGTAGATTGCAGAGGGTTTCACGGGTGATAGACCTGGGTATTCACCTCCAAGAAAACTTATCTTATGAAGACCAGATCACCACACGCCTCTAAATTTCATAAAACGTGCTCACACTAAAGGTTTTCTACTTCTCTATGGTCAGACGACATCTGGAGTATGCGTCCATTATCTGGTCTCCGCAATATATGATAAGTAAAATCAGGCTAGAAAGAGTTCAGAATCGTTTTCTGCAATTTGCAGCAAGACAATTAGGAATGCCAATGAGTAGATTCGAACAAGATTATAGTGCGATTAAATCACTACTCAACATTACTCAGATTAGTGTTAGGTTCGAGTTCGCCGCACTAAGTTTTTTCTATAATATCCTGAACGGTAACGTTGTTAGCTGAGATTTCTCTCCATGCGCCTGCTAAAGAACTGCGTAATAAGATGTTGTTCAAAAGGACTGCTCATCGAACAAACTATGGTTGCAATGCTGTAATCTCCAGACTATGTAGTAATGCTAATTTATTTTCTGACTCAGTAGATTTTTTTGATATTTCTCAGTTGAGCTTTCGACTAGCTGTGTGGAGTGTTCTAAGCCTAATGGACAATAGCGCGGCATAATAGAGTCTATGCTAGTTACACAAACAACTTACATCTTATTTACATCTACGTTTAAATTTTTATGCGTATATTATATTATATTATACTAGCCCTATACAACTGGCAATAATGCAGTCAATGATATGATATACTATTTTAGCTAAAGCCATTTTTTTCTTTTTTTTTTATATTACTTCAATTCTATTATGTTTTTACTGTATAAAAGGGCGCAAGTCCGTTGATTTCCTAAATAAATAAATAAATGAATAAATAAATGAATAAATAAATAAATGAATAAATAAATGAATGAATGAATGACTGAATGAATGAATGAATAAATAAATAAGTGAGTGAGTGAGTGAGTGAGTGAGTGAGTGAGTAAGTAAGTAAGTAAGTAAGTAAGTAAGTAAGTAAGTAAGTAAGTAAGTAAGTAAGTAAATAAATAAATAAATAAATAAATAAATAAATAAATAAATAAATAAATGAATGAATGAATGAATGAATGAATGAATGAATGAATAAATAAATAAATAGATAAATAAATAAATAAATATGTGTGCGACGTTAAGCGCGGAAGAATACGCGAATCGGAGAGATAGGCCCCTCGCTTCGACAGTCTAAACTTGAACGTCCCAAGGTAAAGAACACCTAGAGAGAGAGAGAGAGTAGCAATTAGGAAACAAGTACTGAATAAACGCCAAGTTTATAATGAATAGAAGGCCCATCATTTATATGTTATAGTTGAAACATAACAATTGAAATGTTTAAAAATGTTTAAAAATGTTTTTCAATTATTTTTAAAAATTATTTTTTCAAAAGAAAAAAACATTACAAAATATCTCCGAAATCTTGAGAAAAAAAATTTATTTTCTTGAAACCTTTCAAAATTCTTAAAAAGAATCCAAAATTTCCTTTCCAAATCTTCAAAAATGTAAATTTTCTTTTAGTGTTGTTTTTAAAATCTTCTCAATATTAAAATTATTTATTAAAGTTTCAAAACTATTTTTTAAATGCATTCAAAATTTTCCTGATTTTTTTAAATTGTGCAAAATTTAAAAAATTTCCTTAAAATCTTCCAGAATCTTTTTTGACAATTTTTTAAAATTTTTTGAAATGTTTTAAAATATATTTGAATATTCACTTAAAATAATTTGTTGATAATAAAAAATTATTTTTAATTTCCCAGGAATCGTAAGAAAATGTATTATCTTGAAATCTTTTCAAATATTCTCTTCAAATTAATTTCTTTTTAAATCATTGTAAATTTTCTTAAGAAACTTAAGACAATTTTTTTATCCTTTTCAAATCTTTCAAAAGTCTTAAAAAGAATTTTTTTCGAAATCTTCAAAATCCATATTTTGTTCAACATTTTTTTAAATCTCAGAAAAGAAAAAAAATAAAAACACCCACTGTCACGTCCCGTGACGTATATATATGTTTATATATTTATTTATATATTTATCTATTTGCATGCTTACACTAATAAATACTCAATAAATATAGAGCGAATATTGCGCGCTGTAGAGTGTAGCTATATATATCAGCACGTTGTACGCTGTAGAATATAACTATATATATTGAGCACGAGAGTAAAGGTATAGAGTATAGACTATAGTAAGAACATTGTAATCCGTAGCGTACACTGTCTAGCTAGCCTTAGCTAGACATATACTATAGAGCATGAAAGCACGTGGAGGCTGGAGGACATAGCTATAGATATACTGAAAACATTGTAAGCCGTATAGTATATCTATATATACTCGTGACGTCCGCGTATACACCGACGTCCAAGCATGCAGGGACGTCGCCTTAGGCCCTATAAAAACTCGTTGGACCAGCATGGGTCAGTCTTAAGTCTTAAGTATTAAGTCATAAGCAAAGTGATAAGTTAGAAGTTATAGTTCACCTCTTCTCTATTTTTCTACGGTTTTCTCCGATTCGACTGTCCAGTGTCTAGTGTGTCAAACCGGTATCTCTCGCGTGTTAGTGTGTGTACCCTTGTGACAGTGTTGTGCACTGGAAAACCCGCATCTGGGAATTCCCATCTTTGGAATACTTCGAACCAATTTCAACCTGAATTGGACCCACTATTATCAATCATTGGAACACTTTGAATACCATTCAAGGAACTACCAAAATCTTGGATATCCAATTCATAATAAGTGCACAACCCCTTCTTCCACACCATTACACAGACCATCTAGATAACATTTGATTCTTCAATCGAATCAATAACCGGTAAGTACTCATACCAATAATTCTAATTTCATTTATCTAATTCCTTTGGGCCATAATATATGAGTATCCTTTATTTTAAAGGTCCTGCTCAAGGATTAGAGACAAGTCTACAAGTCTTCCTTCAGCTTCTTGTGCTAAACTCTTTTAATCAATAAATTTTAATTGTAATTATTCATAATAAATTGTTGAACTCATATATAATTTATTTATTGGCTTCTCTTTCCTTTTCCCTGTGCGAGATCTTCGATCTCAACTAAAACGAGGAACCTAATTAAAAAGGAAAGTATTTTGCGTTTTCCATGACGTAACATACAACCTTTTTATGGTGCATCGGTCGGGAAACCAAACAAAAGAGAGCCAATATATAATTTGTTTTGAATAAATTTATTTTATACACATTTTCAAGCACAAAAAACTTGAACGAAGACGGGTAACTTACAACATTTACATTTAATATATTATTACTGAGAAATATGTCCGAATATAAGTATAATCAATGCCGGATAAAAAATCTGTAGAATTAGGGAATATTCAAAAAACAATCACTAGGAATCTTGCAAAGAAAAACCCTCAATTAGCTAAGCAAGTAGAATTAAACAAGAACGGGCTTGATAGTGATAGGAAAAATAAAATTAATATTGATAAAGAATTAGAAAAACTAGAATTGGAATTTGGTAGTGATAATTCAGAAAACAATAATTTTGACTGTTCTGCATTTATTGATCCCGAAAATAGTACCTTAATTAACACAAATTCAAGTTTGATCAGTGGTTCTATAGATCAGAATAAAACTCTAACTATCGATGACGTGATTGATTATCAGACTAATGTAAAATCATTATTAAGTTCAACGCTCTCGCAACAAATTAGTAAGGAAGTAATAAAAGAAAACTCATTTCATAATTTGAATCGCGAATCAATAATAAGTGAGCACGATAGTGACGACGTATCAAGTGACGAAGACTCGACAAAACAGGAAAAAATGACACTGCCAGCCAATCAACAAGTTTCACTCCGCGACGCGCTCGAAATAATCCCTGTTTTTGACGGTAGTAACATCCCTTTAGCCCACTTTATAGAGGGATGTACAGAAGCAAAAGCCATAATTCCTACGCAAGCACATGAGAATCTTGCTAGATTAGTAAGAAGTAAGTTGACCGGAGAAGCGCGAAAATGCATATTCGGAAATACGTTTCGAACGCTCGATGAATTAATAGAAAAATTAAAAAAAGTTTATGCCCCCGCGAAAAGCGTATACCAGTTGCAAGGAGAACTAGGTAATATATTTATGTGGGATAAGGAAAATGTAATATCATACGCTGCGCGAATAAAAGAATTAGTAGATAGAATCGAAGACGCGCATAAATTAGGCAATGATGGTGCCACAGATGACACATTTAAAGTAAATTTAGAAAGTGATGTAATTAAATGTTTCAAAAGGGGATTGCGTTCGGAATTAGAGATACGATTGAAAGATAACGCGGATGATACTTTTAAAACTCTTATTAATGAGGCACTAGAAATTGAAAGAAAATTGAATGCATGTTCAGAACTACGAAAAAATAAGCCAATTAAATCCTCAGAAGAAGAATCAGAATCGCGAATTATTACAAAAAAATAATAAATTCAATGTTGCTCTGGACACTAAAATAGCGTGTTTAATTTGCGGAAGACCAGGACATGCGACCGAAAAGTTTTACCACCTCGAAAACTTTCGACAAAAAATTTTTTCTGAAAATCCTGTTGTTTCAAATTCAATCCATAACCAATTTTTACCAAATAAACCTCAAGGAAATTTTAATAATCACAATAGATGGAATTCTGCACAAAATCCAAATTTTAGACCTGGACAAAATTCAAATTCTAGACCTGAACTGAGTCAAAACTTTGTACCTAGACAAAATCAAAATTTTGGATACTCACAAAATCAAAACTTCAATAACCGACGAAATCAAAATTTTGGATATAGACAAAATCAAAATTTTAGTAACCGACAAAATCAAAATTTTGGAAACCAACAAAATCAAAATTTCGGATATGGACAAAATCAAAATTTTAGACCCAGACAGAATCAAAATTTTGAGCCTGGACAAAACCAAAAGGGAAACAATCCTGAAAATACGAATAATCAGCAGACCCGCCCGTATCCCACCCAAGGATCCAAAATTATTTGCAATTTTTGTAATTACCCTGGTCACATCGCTAAGGATTGTTATAAAAAGAGTAGATATTTACAAAATCGACACGGACAACAAAGCCCTCAAAATTATTCACAGAACCAGGAAAACTCCAACGCTATTCCCCCAATGGGTGCTGGGAGGAAGGCGCCAACCCATTAAATAAAGCACCTATAGAAATTACAAGTGAAGAAAATGATATCAAAATTCATATCAGTAGGAATAATATAATTCCTTCGATCATGGTATCTGCCGTTGGTCTAAAAAGCCCGGCACGTATGATGATCGACACTGGTGCTGGTCGAAATTTAATTAAAAGAAGTGCGATTGACCCCGAAATAAAAATAAATAAAAATGAAGTGTTGAGACTAACAGGCATTAATGATCTACCTGTCTATACTCTAGGTCAAATTAAGGTTGTAATACTTGGATTTTTAACTACACTAAATATAATCCCTGATGATGTACCAGTAGATGAAGATGGAGTCTTGGGCTCTGAATTTTTTCTTAATAATAAAGTAAATATAAATTACACATATAAATGTATTGAAATTAACAATGCAACATATCCTTTTGAACAAACTGGCGTTATCACAATCCCGGCACGAACAATTTTTGATTATTATGTAAAAATAGAAAATACGGAAAAAAGTGAAGGTTATATACCCCAATTATCAATTGGAGAAGGAATTTTTGTGGGTCAAGCCATTGTAAAAAATTGTGGAGGCAAAGCCTATGTCAAATATGCAAACATAAATGAACAACCTATAAAAATATCAATTCCTAGTGTTCAATTACAAGATTTTGAACAATGCGAAGTCAACAATTCAACAAATCAATCTAATTTTTCAGAAGATGAAAATGATGAAAATTTGCCTAATTTAATATTAAATAGTTTTTTGAAATCCGATGAAAAGTCTAATCATTTCTGCAAATTTTACAAGATCACAGGCGAAGAAAGAGTAGAAATTATTAAAAAACTACTACGGTTAGATCATTTAAATATGGAAGAATATGAACATGTTGAAAAATTAATTATTAAAAATGCAGATTGCTTTCACATTCCGGGAGAATACTTAGAACCTACAAACATTCTTCAACACTCAATACCGACAACAGATGATTGTCCTATTTTTTCGCGACAATATCGATTTCCTCCAGATCATAAGGAAGAAATCATCCGCCAAGTAGATGAATTATTAAAAAACAATGTAATAAAACCTTCCCAATCACCTTACAATACACCAGTTTGGATTGTTCCAAAAAACAAGACTCACAAGGGAAAAAGAAATGGCGAATGGTACTTGATTTTAGAAAATTGAATGAAAAGACAATTGGTGATTCATATCCTCTACCAAACATTCACGACATTTTAGACCAGTTAGGATCTGCTCGATATTTCTCTGTTTTCGATTTAGCAACGGGTTTCCATCATATAAAAATGGATCCCAAAGATGCACACAAAACTGCGTTTTCAACCCCTTATGGACATTATGAGTTTGACAGAATGCCTTTTGGTTTAAAAAACGCACCAGCAACCTTTCAAAGACTAATGGATTTAGTTCTAATGGGACTTCAGGGAACGGAACTCTTTGTTTATCTAGATGACATTGTGATTTACGCAAATACTTTAGAAGAACATGAATCAAAATTTACTAAACTGATGAGCCGATTACGAAATGCAAATCTTCATTTACAACCCGACAAGTGCGAATTTCTACGACACGAAGTAGGATATTTGGGACATATAATAGATAAGGACGGAGTTCGACCTGATCCGAAGAAAATAATGGCAGTAAAAGACTTCCCAACTCCTAAAAATCAAAAGCATATTAAACAATTTTTAGGTTTAGCAGGATATTACCGTAGATTTATAGAAAATTTTGCTAAGATAGCAGCCCCAATAAATCAGCTCCTTAAAAAAGATATATCATTTAATTGGACGGAAAAGCAGCAACAAGCTTTCAATATTTAAAAAGATAAATTGTGTCAAGAACCACTTTTGATTCGACCTGATTTTTCAAAACCTTTCATTGTAACTACAGATGCATCAGGTTATGCCATAGGCGGAATACTTTCGCAAGGTAAAATAGGTAAAAACCAACCAATTGCGTATGTTTCAAGATCATTAACCGATACTGAACGTAAATACGATACGTATGAAAAAGAAGCTTTAGCGATAGTCTACTCTGTAATATATTTTCGCCCTTATTTGTACGGACGAAAATTCACCCTCGTTACAGACCATAAGCCCCTTGTTTGGTTCAAAAATTCTAAAGATCCGTGTTCTCGAGTTTCAAGATGGCGATTAAAACTCGCCGAATATGATTATGACGTCGTCTATAAAGCAGGAAAATCAAATGTCAATACAGATGCGCTTTCGAGGAACCCCGTTCTAGAAAACGATGAAACCGTAGGAATTAATATAATTTCTGAGAATGACTCAACATTTGAGGAAGAAAATCCTCTCAATTCTATGGAATTCTTGAACTTTGAGAATGATAAAAATTCAGATTCCGAAGAAAATATCAAAATAAATAGCGAATCTTTGAAGGAAAAAATTCCTGAAATGCTTCATAATTTAATAAGTGAAGAATCTCTGAATGAAATATAAAATGAACTTTTTGATAGTCCAATACAGAAACTTCTCTATCTTTCAATGTTACTTTTATTTCCAAAAATTATAAAGAAAAACGAACTTCTCTATCAATCTTGGAATACTGTGGTTACAAGAGGACAGAAACAAAAATACGAAGAGCAAGCACAAATTAATGAACAAATTGAAAATCAAGCTAAGTCACATAAAGATAGTGAGGAAGAATACTTACCTCCCTCGCCTGTTGTTAAAAAAGCACGAGGTAGGCCCAAGAAAGCTGTGCTCACAAATGCAAGCAACCCGCAAGCCTTGAAAAAGAGAGGCAGACCGAGAAAAGAGGCAACCACTGGTGAGTCTCTGAATTTAAAACAGCAAACGCACATAAACTTTGAACATGAAGATGAATCTGATTCAAATACAGAATATTTTGATAATTCAAGAAAACAAGTTAAAAAAAAGAAGAAGAAAAATTACCAAAAATCCAAGGCAAAGCCTGTTGCACAACAAGAAGAGAAGGAAAATGAAGAAGAACATAATCTCTCAACTTCGGAAGATGAAGTCCTAAATGACGAAAATTTTCAAAATTTTTCAGATGAAGAAAACTTTGTCGATGAAGAAAATATGCAAGAAATTTCGGAACCAGAAGATTTTATAAAAGTTCCAAAAGGAAGAAATGTGAAAAATCCTGAAATTTTTCAAGAGACAAATGAAGATCAATTAGAAGAAAGTAAACCCCCTCCAGAACCCCCTCCTTTGAATACCCAATCTCATACACAACAAAATGTTGTTGAGTGTCGTGATCAATTAACGATGCGTAAAGATAATTACGCTTATTTTATTGCTACTGATGGTTCCCCACGTGATAATGGATCAAGAGCTTTGTCTAAACGTGGTATTTTACCTAAGTTCAGCCAACTTGAGAAAGGACTTGCTAAAGAAATAAAGAAAGGACAGCAGTATCATTTAGCCCTTCCCATTGAAGCTGATTCTAAAGAAAATTTGTCAGACACTTTAAGCAGTATTAAACTTTCAATACTATCTTTGCATTCAATATCAGTGAGACTAACTTTACGATCTATTAGTATCGCAAAAACTTCACAAGTTAATCACATAGCTTTGAAAGAAATACGTGAAATTCTAATTTCAACTTTTTCGGATTTTATTATTATTAGTTCTGGGTTGAGACCTTAGCAGCCCCTGACGCTTGGGTAATCCCGTTGCGTCCCCTTGTAAGCCTAAGCATGACCCCATAGCCCTCTCCATAGGGAGAGGACCGCAGCCACGCTATTGGCCGATATCTCCAACTCACTGATAAAATAATTACCTGTGAGTGTTAGACGTTTCCCCGCAATAGCAGGGCAGTGACAAAGGATGTGAGTAGATGTCTCATTATCCTTTCCGCACAGACGACAGAGGGGACTTTCTGCAAGCCCAATCTTGTGTCTGTGATATCCTAACTTCCCATGTCCTACGAATAGTTCTGTTAGGACTTTAATTTCATTCCTCCCGAGCTTGAGTATTTCCCTAGCTCGGTTGGAGTTAAGCTTTGAGCCCAAGAGTGTTTTGGCCTGTCTGCAACCAGAAACCAGGTCCCACTCATTCTGATGTTCCTCAGTCAGCCAACTGTTAATTACTTCAGTGATTAACCTGCTGGAAATACCTACCACTGGCTCGGGTCCAGTAAAATTTCTTCCTGCTGCTAGCTTGGCTAGCCTATCCGATATCTCATTGCCCTTGATACCACTGTGTCCAGGGATCCATAGCAGAGTGACTCGGTTTTCGGTCGCTAACGTATTTAGTGCTTCAAAGCATTCCAGTACTAATAGCGACGTAGTCGTTGTTCCATTCAAGGCCAGTATAGCAGCCCTGCTGTCTGAGCAAATACGGATGTTCCTTTTATTACCGTACTCCCTTGCCTTATAGGCACACTGGAGTATGGCCATAGTCTCAGATTGTAGAACTGTGGCGTAGGACCCCATCTCAATTGTGAAGCCCATTCCATTCCTTCTACGATATACGCCGGCTCCTGCCTTCTCCTCGTTCCTGGAGCCATCTGTAAACCAGTTGTCTCCATCACAGGGCAGGTATGCGTCGCCGTTAACCCATTCCTCCTTCGTGGATAGGCTAACTCGATACTTCTTGTCGAAGAGGTGGCGAGTGACCATTTTGTCCCTGGGCATGTTCAAGGTCGGCCTTCTCGCAATGTCGAATGGGATCTTCACTGCTGTCGAGATCCTTCTGTCATTTACCAAATTTAGCCTCCAGGCCGCCTTCGCAGCCACGGCCTTGATGGTAAGATGGAGGGGCTCTAAACCTATTAGTGCCCCCAGTGCCATCGTGGGTGTCGACTTCGAGGCTCCAGTGACGCCTCTCAAGATCAGTCCCCTGATCCTTTCCAGTCGAGACTTCACAGTGGACAGCTCGACCCTGCTCCACCAGACTACCGCCGCATAGGTTAATCTGGGTCGCAAGATCGCTGTGTAAATCCACATAAGTGTCTCCGGTTTCAGGCCCCAGCTTTTCCCTATGGCTCTCCTACAGAGCCATAGGGAAAGAACAGCGAACTCAATTACTTGAAGAGGCACATTCTTCAGCTTTAGGAGGTCATAAAGGTGTTACAAAAACTTATCATCGAATTCGTCAGAATTATTATTGGGAGAATATGAAAATTGATATTCAGAAATATATTCAGCAGTGCTTGCAATGTCAAATCAAAAAATTAGTTCGCGTAAAAACTAAAAATCCCATGATAATAACGGACACGCCTGGAACTGCATTCGAAAAAATTTCAATGGACATAGTTGGCCCACTTCCACAAACAACATTAGGCAACGTAAATATCTTAACTATTCAAGATAATTTTACAAAATATGCTTTAGCTTTAGCGATTCCAGATGCGAAAGCTTCAACAGTAGCCGATATTTTTGTTAAAAAATTTATATGCATTTACAGTTCCCCAGAAGCAGTTTTGACTGACCAAGGTTCAAATTTTTTAAGCAATTTAATGAGAAGAATAACAAAACGTTTTCGAATTAAGCAATTTAAAACAACAGCATTTCATCCACAATCAAATGGGTCTCTTGAAAGATCACATCACGTGTTAGCTGAATACCTCAAACAATTTGTTTAAAAAAATTCCGAATGGGACGATTGGCTTGAATTAGCCATGTTTTCTTATAATACAAGTGTCCACGAAGGTACAAAATGTACGCCCTATGAATTAGTTTTCGGTAAATTAGCTCGTCAACCATCAAATGAACCACTATCAAAGCAAGAAAAATTGCAAACTTATGACGATTACCTAACGAATTTTATAGCAAAATTATATGAAATGAGAACTCAAGCGAGACAAAATTTAATTGCGGCTAAAGAAAAATCAAAAATATATCATGATCGAAAAGTTAATCCATTAGAAATCAACACTGGAGACAACGTCTTTTTATTAATTGGAAAAGAACCTAAGAAAAAATTTGATGATCAATATAAAGGGCCTTATGAAGTCCTAGAAATATTAGGAAAAGGAAACGTGAAAATTGACATAAAAGGCAAATCTGCAGTAGTACACGTCAATAGACTTAAACGTTCACACATAAAATGTCAAACCGTTAATAATTAAACGACAAGCCCTTGTATCATTTTAATTTCAGATGGATCCCATCCATTGTCAGCGTATAGACTCTCTTATCGTCGTTTTTATGCATCAAATTGATCTGCTCATGTTATGGCCATATTTATTTCATACGGAAATTTTCGAAAGAAATGACAGTGATATTCCTAAATAGGCACAAAATCTTAGAAGCATACACACAACTAGGGATATAATCCTCAAAATTAAAACCATCTTATACACTAACTTTTGTTTTCTTTTTACAGGCTTTCGAGAAGCACAATGAACTAAAAATTCCAACTACCACCTGATATCTTTTTCATATTATTCCTAGTAACCCTATCTGATGCAACAACCTCGTACATCGATTCTCTTTTCTCGCACTCATTAGGCCTTCATCTTGAGCCTATTATTGATATTCAAATCCTTTTAGATGAATATCATTTTTCGTCTTATTCAGACACGTTTGGCTTATATAATTTCAAGCATCAGATGATAGAGAACTATAACAAATTCATCACAGGATGTATGAAGAGGTCTGACATTTGTAATGGAAGTAGTCACAACATTGATACCAAATCAATAACTTATTTTCTTGAAGAAATTTGGCTAATTTCTATTCAAACATATAATATTTACAGTTCTTCAGCAACAAAAAATGATCCAGTTTTACAAAAAGTTCAAAACACATTTGAGAAATTATAAAAAAATCAAGAAGCTTCTCTTTATTTACTCGAAGATAATTTATTTCTTATTCCTAATCTGATCTTTCAAAAAATTATAAATCTTTCTAAAATCATCTCAAGGGTCAAAGACTTCAACAAATTACTATTGACTCCTATACCTCCCTTTAACGACACCTTTTAGAAGCCCTCACGCATACAGTTACAAATGCATGACACCCTCTAGTCTTTCCCACTCTTTCCTTAATTTTAAGCTAAACCTCCCTACTTCCTTTTTCTTTAACATTCTTCCATTTTCAAAAATTAAACATTTCACAGTGAAAAACTGTTTAATTTTTATGTTTGCTATTACTGCATCTGGTCTATCTTAAATGTTTGAGCATCTAGACTCAGTTTTATAACCCTCCCTGCAGAAAATCCATCCTGGACCACAGCACGTATTCAGTTTTTTTTTCTTGTAGCCCTCAGTAGGCAATTTTGTTTACCTACCTATACAAACTTCTAACCATGTTTTTTATTCTCATCTCTCTTTATACTATTAGAAGAATGGTTCTTGCAAAATAATCACTTTTTGTCAATGTAAAAATTATTTTTCTAATAGAAAGCTATATAATTCTTCTTCTCCTTCTTCATAAGTAGTTATTTACAATATACTATGTAAATCCAATTT
Source organism: Andricus curvator (assembly GCA_932195095.1). Lineage (NCBI taxonomy): Eukaryota > Metazoa > Arthropoda > Insecta > Hymenoptera > Cynipidae > Andricus > Andricus curvator. Next base: position 63,804 of record CAKNYM010045762.1, on the reverse strand, counting down.
TACAATTTTAATATTTAACCTCGTAAATACATATTATGTATCTCTTTTATGATTTTTACGTAAGATTGGATGATCCTTTTTAAATTGTGTAGAATAATAATTCCGAAAGACGATTCGCATGCTGACACTGAAATTCTTGAAAATAATGATTGAATATACATAGATGTTCTCATATTTTTTTATTTTACCATTATTGTTACCAACTAAAGTGCAATTGTATTAAAAATTACACTCCGCGAAATTTCATTGCGTATATACCATGATTATAATCACAGTAAAAATTAGCTTTTCACCTGGTTTTCTTTCTTCAAGTACATTTCAATATAGTTGCACGATTTGTCATATTTTTGTAAATTCACAGGTTATGTATCTCTTCATCTCTTAATTTTTATATCGAAAATATTTGTCCGCGTTTTAATTTCTTTTAATGATAAACAGTAATAAATTAGATATTTTAAATTAGCAAGATATGTCCGATATGTTTGTAAAAAGATGCCAATTAGTATAACAAAACATTCAAAAATTCGAATTTCGCGCCAAAATTTTGTTAGTTATGGCCCAAAGTAAGGCTATCATCGAAAGTAAAATTTGTAAAATACAATTGTGAATAAAACTTAATTTTATTGCGACAACGCTGCATATGTAATTAAATCTTACTTTAAAATCTACTACGTCATATTAAAAAAAAAATATTGAAAAATAAATTTTTTTTTTGCTAAAATAAACATTATATAATGTCATATAGTTTAACTGAATTCCCAATGCCATGTTACCTACAAATCAAAATATTGCTGTTTCTCTTCTACAGATAACATGGCAATGGAAAGAAACCTCTCGAAATGCTCAGCAGTACAAACCCTTAACGAAATAAGTATCGAATACGATTTTTCGAAACCTATTTTTATTGTAAAGACACTAGGTCATAACGCCGAATTACCACCATTTGAGGCTAAATGCATAATGCATAAAAATAATGTAAAATATTTATATGAAGGTGAGCCTGCATCTACAAAAAAGGCTGCGAGACAAAATGCTGCTCGCCATATGTTAGAAGCGTTAGCAGAAAAATTTATGTTTTGCGAAGAAAATTATACTAATTAAAGAATCAATGTTCACGAGAATGTAAATGTGCACATAATTTCAGATGCACAAGTTAGAACAAATAAAATAAAACTTTATAAATGGTTAAACGCATGCGAAAGATGCTATGAGACAGGACATGTAGTTCCACATTGTTTTCGTCCACGTAGAAACTATAAGTACAATATGTAATCCCTGATCTCAAAACATGTTTAATATCGCAAATATATATATATTTTTTTTGTATACTTTTATATGTTCTTTTCACGAATATAAACTGATATATGAGAAATAATTGTATCTATTTTCTTACTCTAGTATTTATGACGACCCTTCTACCATACGTTCGAACGCGGACGTTCGCTCCATGTGGGACTCTGAAGCCCCACCTGAATGCTTCACCCCGCGTTCGACTTAGGGGGGAGGTGTCACGTCCCGTGACGTATATATATGTTTATATATTTATTTATATATTTATCTATTTGCATGCTTACACTAATAAATACTCAATAAATATAGAGCGAATATTGCGCGCTGTAGAGTGTAGCTATATATATCAGCACGTTGTACGCTGTAGAATATAACTATATATATTGAGCACGAGAGTAAAGGTATAGAGTATAGACTATAGTAAGAACATTGTAATCCGTAGCGTACACTGTCTAGCTAGCCATAGCTAGACATATACTATAGAGCATGAAAGCACGTGGAGGCTGGAGGACATAGCTATAGATATACTGAAAACATTGTAAGCCGTATTGTATATCTATATATACTCGTGACGTCCGCGTATACACCGACGTCCAAGCATGCAGGGACGTCGCCTTAGGCCCTATAAAAACTCGTTGGACCAGCATAGGTCAGTCTTAAGTCTTAAGTATTAAGTCATAAGCAAAGTGATAAGTTAGAAGTTATAGTTCACCTCTTCTCTATTTTTCTACGGTTTTCTCCGATTCGACTGTCCAGTGTCTAGTGTGTCAAACCGGTATCTCTCGCGTGTTAGTGTGTGTACCCTTGTGACAGTGTTGTGCACTGGAAAACCCGCATCTGGGAATTCCCATCTTTGGAATACTTCGAACCAATTTCAACCTGAATTGGACCCACTATTATCAATCATTGGAACACTTTGAATACCATTCAAGGAACTACCAAAATCTTGGATATCCAATTCATAATAAGTGCACAACCCCTTCTTCCACACCATTACACAGACCATCTAGATAACATTTGATTCTTCAATCGAATCAATAACCGGTAAGTACTCATACCAATAATTCTAATTTCAGTTATCTAATTCCTTTGGGCCATAATATATGAGTATCCTTTATTTTAAAGGTCCTGCCCAAGGATTAGAGACAAGTCTACAAGTCTTCCTTCAGCTTCTTGTGCTAAACTCTTTTAATCAATAAATTTTAATTGTAATTATTCATAATAAATTGTTGAACTTATCTATAATTTATTTATTGGCTTCTCTTTCCTTTTCCCTGTGCGAGATCTTCGATCTCAACTAAAACGAGGAACCTAATTAAAAAGGAAAGTATTTTGCGTTTTCCATGTCGTAACACCACTAAAACTCATATTCACACAGAATGTGGTCAGGTTTTCGAACAAATTTAGAAACTTTCTATGAATTTTGATAGGTTTCAATAAAAACAATACTCTTCAAATTAATATATAAAGGATTTTTTGTTTTTAAAAATTAATTTTTGGAGCAAATTTAAAAATATTTTAAAACATTTCAAAACATTTCTAAAAATTCCGAGAAAAAATCCAGAATATCTTGAGGCAATTTTTTTAATTTTTAAAGATTTTTCAAATTTTTAAGAAAAATTCTGGTCAATTAAAATGATATTCAGGAATTTTAGAAGTGTTGAAGTGATGGAAAATATTCTAAAACTTGAAAAGAGTTTCTAATATTTATAAAATATTTATAAAAAAACAACGAATTTTCAAGAAATAGTTACATTTTCTATAAAAAAATTAATTTTCCGCGAAGAAGATTGATTTGAAACCAATAAAAAAACATAATATAAGAGTTAAATTTTGAATCAAAAACAGCGAATTTTCCAAAAATAGTTTAATTTTCAATAAGAAATATTTAAATTTAACCTTCAAAATTAATTTTATATGAAAAAAACAAAGAATTTGAAAGAACATATATTAAAATTGTTAACAACAACGAAAAAAAAATTTGTAACCAAACAGTTAAATTTGAAACCAAAACACAATGAATTTTCAAAAAATAGTTACATTTTCAATCTAAAAGATGAACTTCAACCTAGGAAATTAATTTTCTACCAAAAAACAACATATTTTAAAAACTATACTTAAATTTCCAAACAAGAAGATTTTTTTCTACCAAAAACAACGAATTGAAAAAATATATAGTTGCATTTTAAACCAACAAAAAACACTAATTTCCAATATCAATGTTTAATTTCTACCATCTTTCGCGGCGGTGTATCAAAGTAATTATTGAGAAATTGACTAATAGTCTTTAAAATCAATCTTTGAATAGAAAAAAAAACTTTTCCAAGTCATCCAGGTTTTGTGTAAAATGAGTAATAAATAACTTATTCAGTTATAATTAACCTTTCGATCGAAGTGTGCTTCAATAGATTTTGCCAATTTCAACAAACGACGTTTTTTTGAGGAAAATGAAGAAATTTTCTTAAGATTTTACGATTTCCGGGAAACCTTAAAATTTTAAGAGACATTTAAAAGTGTTGAAAAGATTTCAAAACAATTAAAGCAAAATGTAGATTTTTAAAGATGTGGAACAAGAAATTGAGAAACATTTTAAGAATTCTGAATGGTTTCAAGAGAATATTCTTAAGATTCATAGCAAAAGAAAGGATTTTTTGTTATTAAAAATTAATTTTTTGAAAAAATTTAAAAAGATTTTAAATAAGAGGAATTACATTATTAACCAAAAACCAACGAATTAAAAAAAATAGTTACATTTTCAATCAAAAAGATGATTTTTTAACCAAGTAGTTAAATTTTCCATACGAAAGATAAGTTTTCAAACAAGAAAATTTATTTTCTACCAAAAAACAACGAATTAAGAAAAAATGTTACATTTTCATCCAAAAAATAAACAACTAATTTTTAATAACATTTTTTTATTTTCCACTATCTTTCACCGTGTTATACGAAAATAATTATTGAAACTCTTTTCCGGGATTCTTCATTTGTCTCATTTTTAGAAGTGTTTAAAAATATTTCTGAATTTTCTTTGAAAATTTTGTTTCAAAATAAAAAAAAAAATTAAAAGCTTTCCCAGGAATCTTAAGAAAATTCTTTTATTTTCTTGAAACCCTTCTAAATTCTTGAAAAGGTTTCAAAATTTTATTCAAGTCATAAAAGAGGGCAAGTGATCTGGGTTCTCCAAGATGTTTTGAAGAGCCCCAGCAAGGGCGGGGTGCAGTATCTCTAGGTATTTATACCAGAAGCTGTGCATCCCATCCACACCAGGCACTTTCCAGTTCTTAGCCCTCTTTAGGATACGAGTCACATCGGAGGCTGAGATGGATACACTATTTATCCCAGGAAACTGTGCAACTCTGTCTTTTTCTAGACAAAGCCACGTCATGTCTATTTGACTTAAGCTATGAGTACCCCAGATCCTTGACCAATATCTGACTATTTGCTCGGCCCTAGTTGGTTTACATCCGCGATAGAAACGTTTTTCGTCTGCCACAAAAGTTCTATTGTATTTCCTTCTCGCGATGGCTCTCTTAAATCAGCGCAGTTCCGCTGACAGGACCATGCGCCTCTGTTTAAGATAGTCAATCATTTCAGCAAGATTCGTAGATGTTCTTGAACTGATGTTATGCGGGCGAAGGATTTCCTCCACGTGGCAAGTCAGTCGCTGAGACCGATTGCCCTTCTGAAATTGATACAACCATCCCAGATTGTCAATTATTTGATCAATTTCGCCTTAAAGTCGAAACTACCATGGAGGGTCTGACATCTTTCTTGGTGCATAGTTGTAAGTAGCCTGGCCTCTGATTTCTATGCACATCATCCTGGCACACGCGACTGTAGCGCAATATGCAAGAATCTGCACCTGCAACAAGCTCATATCCTACTGAAAAAACAGAGGCAGTATCTCGGTGTTTAAGCCGCCAACTAACCGGAGAAGGTCCTTGTTGACGCTAAATTTCGGCAGACCGTTTCTCATTGATGGTTCTTAATCTGCGAGCTCTAGGATGGCATCAATGAAGCACACCATAAGACGAAGGCTTTCCTCGTCGAGCTCTTCAATGAGTTCAGCATAAGCAGGGGCAGGCTCCGGCGCCTGCAAGCCTAACAACTGTCGACCATGAGAGAGTCGCCCTGCTTCATCCCCCAGGTCCGCCCCCGCTGATCCACAGCGTTTTGTGACACGGGTATATAATCTTTCTCTTCCCTCGCATCTCCGGGGTGTGCTATAGGTGCTGCTAGTTGTTGTTACACCTGTTTTTCGATGTAACTTAGTTCGACCTCAGTTATAAGGTGGCGCCGCCTAATGGATCTTAATTGTTCAGCAAGATGTTGTTTAGTCAGTCTATGGGCCCGCTCGAGATGAAGACCCACAAAGAGACGATTTTGTAAGCATCTGGCGGGTCCGACCCGTAGCGTTGCCCGAAAGTGACACCTGATCACGTCTTCATTCATTTCCGGCGTCCACTTGGTCCTCTTTTTGGTCTGCGCACCCTGGAGTTGCTGGGAGAATGCATTCTCAGCCTCAGATCTTATTCGGTTGATGGTTCTTCTAGGGAGGAGGTTCCCGTCTATTATCGGACGCCTTCGTGGTTTAAGGTCGTCTGGTGTTACTATCTTTATTTCCGGAAATTCGCCACAAAGTTCTGGTGAAAGCCCATCCCGTCAGGAGGAGTTGTGGTCCCTCCCATTTCGTATTCAAATTGGCAGCGCATCAAGTACTCATCATGATGGGTTTGAATAAGTATCCCAGGCTGGAAACATGAATCTTTGCAATAGATGGTCACAACGGCGTGAGTAAAACTTATAAAAGGATTCGCCAAATAATTATTGGCCTAATATAAATCTTGAAATACAAAAGTAAATTTAAACTTGACTTAAATATCAATCAAAGTAACTTGTTCGAGTAAAAATTAAAGATTCGGTGATCATCACAGATACTCCAGGAACAGCATTTGAGAAAATCTGAATGGATATTGTCAGTCCACTTCCGATAACTAAAAATCAAAATGAGTACTTTTTAACAATCCAGGATAATTTCACAAAATATTATTTTGCATTTGCATTTGCAATAGCAAGTACGATTGCTAATGTTCTTGTTAACAAATTTGTATGTATTTTTGGATCGCCAAAGTCAGTTCTTACAGATCAGCGAACACATTTTTTTAGTAATCTTCTCAGAAGGTGCGTTCGTTTTTCGAAGTCTTGGAGAACGATGTCAGGCCTCGAGTGTGCAACGGAGACTGCTGTCCGAAAATCGTAGTTCCAGAAAATTTGGCACTTCTCGTTTTGGACAATTGACTCTATCTCCCTTGGAAAGCTCGGCAGGGCAGAGTCGCGGCCAACACCGTAAGAGCGACAAAGATGGTAATTAAGCACTCTCAGGGCCGCATTATGTCTATAGATATACGTCGTTCCTGCGTGGGTCGGACACCCTGATAGTATGTGTTCTAGGTACTCAGCGTGCGTATGACACGCTCTGCACCTATCACTGGGAACCTCTTGACATAAAATCCGGTCACGGTATGCTAAGGTGGAAATGACACTGTCCTGGAATGCGCAAATAAAACCCTCTGTACCTGAATTAAGCCCTGTTGATCTGAGGAAAGCAAAAGTTTGCTCTTTTGACAACGACTGTTTTTGTACATTTGTGTAAAAGTTTCCGTGCATTTCCTTGTCGACTAGCTGTTGGTGAAAATTTTCAACTTCTGCTTTCTTCATTTCGGCTTTTAGAAGTGAAGCATCTAGATGGATTAATGCACTTTCCTCACTTCTGATGTTAAAATACAGGCCAAGGGTCCCGGTTGCTTGCTCCGCGGCTTTGTGAAGGAACGCTCCTATATATATAATTTGAAAAAAAAAAGTTAAACAACCACCGCAGGGTCCCACTAAGAGCAACTGCCATCCAACAAAATGTCAATAGCCCCCAGTAGCACCGCGGTAAATCACACCTATGGCCACGTCTCACAACCGTGAGATGGGTGGTCATAGGCAACGACAAAATCACAACGACAGGCCGGCGAAACAGTTGTGTGTCTTGAGGACACGAAGCGACCCAAGGATGACAGCTTTCTGCATCCATCTCGCAAGTGCCTTGGCATATTTTTGGCACCCGGGTATGGCTTTAAGGTTACGAACCAGTGATAGTTTCGCACCTCCGAGAGCTCCTATCACAAGGACAATTACTTGTACCGAATATTTTGGGTACAGTCGTTGTAGCTCTCTTTTAAGGTCTTGATACCTCTCCTCTTTTTCTTTCTCCTTTGCAGTGATGTTGTATTCGGACGGAGCCGAGAATTCGATCACGAATATAGTTAGTTTCTCGAAGTCTTAGAGAACAATGTCAGGCCTCGAGGGCGCAACGGAGACTGCTGCCCGAAAATCGTAGTTCCAGAAAATTGGGCACTTCTCGTTTCGGACAATCGACTCTATTTCCTTTGGAGCATTCGGCAGGGCAGGGTCGCGGCCAACACCGTAAGGGCGACAAAGATGGTAATAAAGCACTCTTAGGGCCGCATTATGTCTATAGATATACGTCGTTCCCGCGTGGGTCGGACACCCTGATAGTATGTGTTCTAGGTACTCAGCGTATGCATGACACGCTCTGCACCTATCACTGGGTACTTCTTGACATAAAATGCGCTCACGATATGCTAAGGTGGAAATGACACCGTCCTGGAATGCGAAAATAAAACCCTCTGTACCTGAATTAAGCCCTGATGATTTGAGGAAAGCAAAAGTTTGCTCCTTCGACAAGGACTGTTTTTCTACATTTCAGTGAAAGTTTCAATGCATTTTCTTGTCGAGTAGCTCTTGGTGAAAATGTTCAACCTCTGCTTTCTTCACTTTGGTTTTTAGAAGTGAAGCATCTAGATGAAGTAATGCACTAT
>CAKNYM010045762.1:35089-55527 GCA_932195095.1 Andricus curvator | reverse complement strand
AATTAAAAAAAAAATTTAAACAACCACCGCAGGGTCCCAATAAGAGCAACTGCCATCAAACATCTTCAGGTCATCCATATAAAATACATGAGTGACCTTATGCTCGCGCTGATTAGTGTCGCCACAGAGGTATCCAGGGGAATTTCGTAGTGCGAGAGATAGAGGCAAAAGTGTGACGATGTTCGTTGTCACACGATAATTTCTAGATGAGATAGTAAATCTAGTTTTCGAAAGAGGCATCAATCTCTCTATGCATCTCACTATGTGTCGATGTACCTTCAAGCTTTCCAACAGACAGATGATAAGTCTATGAGAGGTTAAATCGAAAGCTTTCCGGTAGTCAATCCAGGCCATTGACAGGACGCGCTGATGGGCTGCAGCGTCTTTACAGACACTTCTGTCAATTAGCAGGTTCTCTCGACAGCCTGCTACACCTTTTTTCGAGCCACGTTGTTCGTACATCTCTCGCCATACAGGCTCAATTCGTCGAACAATCATGTTGTTGAGGACAGCTGTAAAGATCTTATACAACGTGTTCAAACAAGTTATTAGCCTGTAATTCTGTGGGTTGGACAAGTTGCCTTTTTTTTGGTAGGAGTATAGTGCGTTCTAATACTAGCCACTGCGGAATCGGCGTCTCCGACTTTAAATTTGAGGTGAATATGCGGGCCAAATATTGGTGTGTAAAAGTAAACTTCTTCCACCAAAAGTTCTTGATACAATCTGGTCCAGCAGCGGACAAGTTCTTCGTGCCTCTAAGTGCTTTCTTCACCTCTTCGGCAGTGATTGATGGACATTCCTCCTCAGATTTTATGAGGTTGTCGCAAAACTCCTTGGGCTTGGGTGGATTTTTGACAGAAACAGGTAGATCGCTGAAGAGGCACGATGGGTCAGCGAGAAACCGTTGGTTCTCCCTGATCCATCTCTCCCTCTTCTGTATTCTCCTCCTTGCGTCAGATAACAGCCGTATTTTGTCAACAATATGCTGCTTGATTGTCAGCAGCTTTGACTTGTTTAGTGTGTGATTCAAGATCCTTAGTTCTTGGGCGAACTTTCGAACCCTTTCTGTAAACGGTCTACCAGATGTTATGTAGTGAATCACACATTGAACACGGGATGCATTCTGTCTTGCCCATCCAATCTTCTTGTTCAGTTGATGCAAGCTTTTGGTCTTTTGATCCATCGTTGGTTTCAGCCTTCGATTTGAATCAGCCAAAGTTCTCGTAGCATCATAAACTGAGCAATTAATGGTCCAGAGGTCGGACTCTTGCGAGATATCTCCACGAAGGAAGGCATCCATTTCAGCCAGATCTTGGGGCTTAGGTGGAACTTGCATGTTAATGTTCCTTTTAGTAATGAAATTGCGATCATCTCTCAGAAGGTGCCTGCTTTCTGCGGTTGGCCTCAATGCCGCTTCCTCATCTTCGTCTGCAGCTTGATAAAGCAGCGGTTGGGGAAGCGCTCCGCGTACGTATCCATTTTTTCCGGAGGTAGTCGGCTTGATTTCGCAAAGACTGATGCGAAACGTGCTCAAGCTCTGGGTGTTTCTGGCACCACAGAGTGTGCATACGCGCCATAAAGCCTCCGCGAACAGGGATAATGCTGGCATCGTAGCAGTCTAGCACGTCATCCCTGAGTCGATCCGTCCACTCAATGTGGGCGTTTCGCCGGTTCGTCATCGTGTTTCCATCTAAATTATTTTCAGCACCCCGAACTCCAGGCTGATCGGCATTGTTTTCCGATTCATTGTCGGGTGCTCTGCGCGTTCGAATGTCTTGAACCGCAATCTACAACATTTTGGTGTTTTGGTGGTTTCATTGTTGTTCCCACGAGCAGCTAGGGAAAGGGTTAGTTCATCCTTGTAGAGCCCCGCGTGCAAGGATGAGGCTGAAACTCTGAGAGGTCGCCCGGTATCCCAGAGTCACCGTTTGAGACACCTAACCCAGGTGCCATTCAGCTTTCGGCACGGTTGTTACGCCTTCGCTTAGGAGTTATTCCTTCGGGACCATCCCTGGACAATTGTCTGCGACTGCTTATTAATTATTGTAACCATATTCAGCAGAAACCCTTGGTACAGGGACCCTCTATCCGCAACCCGAGGACGCGTTCGGCGGCTTTGTCATAGGCCCTTCGGTTCTATTCCAAAGGAATCGAAACCGAAACCGAATATATATATATATATATATATATATAATTGTAGCGATGCTATCAAGATCCCCACACTACTGAGAAGTGCGGACCCTTCTCGGCAAGAATTTTTATTGCAAGAATGATTATAATCTCCATCTGAAATACCCTCATAATTTAATTTAAAATAAAAATTATCATTCGCTGTTAGGCAATCTTCGTCTAATTTTCGCCAATTATTACCATAATCAACATAATAAGTGGAGTAATGTCTTTTCTTCACCATTTTCGGATTATTTTTTTAAAATTAATTTTTCGTCATTGCTGGATTGGAAGATATTTTGAAGAGGTTGTTTGGCATAAAGCGAAAAGTGTCAATGAATCTGCATTTAACTTTTGTATTTTGCATGTTCTTTGTGATGGATATATATTTTGGCATCGTGCCTAAATTACGTAAGACGTTTTTCTTTTGTTTATATCGTTGTGTCCTTTTCAACTTCACATCAATTTTATTCTCGTCTTTATTTAAACAAAAGAAAAACGTCTTACGTAATTTTGGCACGATCCCTTTTCTTTATTAATAGGTAACAATGAGATACCACCTTTCAAATTTGTTGCAAATTCTTTAATGAAGAAATGAGAGTCGTAGCTAGCGATTTCTATTAACGTCCACTGTTGCCTTCTGTATCCCGGTGAATTCAACGCAAGCTTTGACATTGCCTACACAATTAATTGCATTCTTATTCTGGGGATAAGCATACACTTACAGCCATCTAAAAATGTATTGCAAGCTTCCTCAATTGTAATAAAACCCTTTTTTACCCCTGCTTGAAAATCACTACCTACAGTATTCGAAATGACCCTCTCCCTTTTTGCTGTCTTAAAATCACCAATTAATGTCATAATCCTATTTTTTACCCTTAGATAGCAGTTTGTTCTTTGTAAGCATTTTGTTCAATATTCTTATAATTTGACTGCCTGTGCCAGTTTACTATCTAATTTCTTTAGCCGATGGAGTGTGTTTTCCAAGAATGAGTTTATACCCCGCCTTCACGATTTAAAGCTTGCTACTGTAAGTTTTTTATCAGCTGAGCATATTGCAGAAAAAATTCTAAATTTCAATAGATCCTAACTCCTAAATGATCCTAAATGATAATGACGTCATTCGTATGAGGTTTTCTTAACCATAAATTGTTTAACATTCCATGAAATGTGACACCTCTGATGCATTATGTCAGAGCGCATCAGAGGGGTTCTCATGACATGAGTAATCGAGATGGTAATTGAATCTGACAATTTCCTTATTGAGTATAACACTATTATAAGGATTCCTGAAATTATGATGACATCGTGACGAAGAAATTTTGTTTGATGAAAATGAATTATATTAAAAGGATTCCTGGAATCATGGTGACGTCATCAGAATGGAGTTTTGTGTACCGGTAATTGTTTAACAATTTATCAAATGTGACACCTATACGTAATAGGTAATATATCTTGGTAATTTTTAATGCAATACGAGACTATCGCGATAAGCATTTATTATATATAAATTATATTATTTTGGGGCTGAAAACTTTAATTCCAGAGAAAGTAGATATTGATAGTATGATATCGTTAAGTCACATATCTTATCCTATTCGATATTTGTGGAAGAAAAGTATAATTCCTGGATTCAGGTATTAATTTGCGTTATCGACATTGAGAATCAGATACTCTGATACTTTGATTCGTGAGTCATCAAAAGAAGCGACACAAAGCTCACAGCCTTCTGTGTTCTAGCCGCATATTCACTAATTGCACAGAAATTTGTGTCTAGATATGAGAATGCTGGGCAGCATATATGCCGAAAAGAGTCCATATCGACACGTGCTCTATTAGAGATTATGATTTAAGAAATCTGCAGGCAGTCTTAGTGCACCAAGGAAAGGATAAAGTTAGTACTTCACAAAATCCAGTTTTAGTAAGGAGTCTAGAAGGGGCTGTAACAACTATGCACCCAAGCAAACATCAATTTTAAGCGCCCGAGAAACACAACACAAGTTTCAGTAAAGCCCTTTTGACAAACCCAAACACGAACATTCTCTTGGATGTTATTTCTCCCACTTATGCTCGCCGAATACAAATGGTTTCTTAAGTCAAGTATTCCATTTGAACATAAATTGCACCCAAAAACTTACACTAATTAATATTTGATACGTTTTACGACAGCGTGTACATTTATTAAAATTGCTTTAGCGTTTAAAAAATTAAATTTTTCTATTATTTTTTTAAACACCTTCTCATTATTATTTGCTTTTTTATCCTATGAACGCACGAGAGTACAATAGTAGATTGTACAACAAATGGGATACAGCGTCGATTACCAACGAGCATGAAGTTTGCTACTTTGCTACGCACCGAAACGAGCGACCACGTTCGTTCAGAAGAATCGCGCAGTTTCAGGGAGAAGGGGTAGATTAGGGTTGCGCATGGCATTACTTAGTTTTCTAGAGGACTAAATGCCACATTACTACGCAGTGACGTCACCAATCGAGTGAAGACCAACTTAGGTTCTTCTGAACGAACGTGTAAGTCGCATGTTCCGGCGCGGGTATTGGGGAAAAATAATACTATCTAATCGCAAAGCTATGTGCAAGGAGAGGCAATCAATTTTTGTGTGAACATTTGCAAATTTATTAATTCCAGCGTGACTATCCAACAGATTTTCCACCTCTAAATCGTCAAAAAGGATGTATGGAAAAATAACATCATTTGTGAATTTTTAAGATTATTTCGTTTTCAATAAATCAGCCTGAATTATAGTTGTTATAATATGCGGTTCTGCACCCAATTCTATGATGTGCTCTACTATTTAACCAAAAACATTGAACCATATTCATCGAAATTTTTTTTTATTTACCTTAATGAAGAATCTGTAATTTTTCATTTTCCAATAAAATTGAAATGTCCCTTTTCAATAATGGTACATATATTTTGTGCGTTAGATCATGAATAAAATCAATTACAACGTCCACCCATTTTTTTGGAATGTTTGGATCAGCGTACAGTGACAAATGAATGTCAAAATATGAGTTATCATTTCAACGTAATTCATTTTTAAACATTACATTATGTATAAAAAATGTGGTAGTTTTGCTGACTACTGCTCAATAGAGTAATATTATACTGGTGGATGTCGTAGATGGCGCACAGTGGACTTTTTTGCAAAATTTACTTTCAAAACCTAATATCTCTCCAACGAATTGACCAAAATGGATGTTCTTTGAACGAGATTGAAGCTTAATAAATGTACAATAGGGAAAAATTATAGAGAACAGTTTTCCCGAATTTTCCAACCTGGAAAATGCGGGAAAAGACCGTCATTTTTTAACAAAAATTACAAAATTGTACTAGCATTACAGACAAAAAATTTTGCTTAGTGCAAGACATCATATTTTATAGATTTTTTAATGCTGAATCTAAATCTGCCAGGAAAAATAGCGTAGCGTTTTTTCTTTCCGAGAGAAATGCGGTTAAATATGAAAAATCCAATATGGAGAGACACACGTCGGAAACATGATGGTAATTTAACGAAGTTTATTATCTTTAGGTTTTTAGGGTCGCTGAATACAAATCTGATGTCAGAATTACAAAATAAAGAATGGCGGGTGCAATATGGCGGAAAAAAAGTTTTGAAAAATTTAGGAAAATTGACCAAATTGTCCATATTTACGTTTTCAAGGGCTCTCAATTCAAATCTGACGTCAGAATTTCAAAATAAAAAATGGCTGATCCAATATGGAGGAACAAAAGTTGGAAAAATGTAGGCAACTTTACAAAATTGTCCATATTTACATTTTGAAGTTCGCTGAATCCAAATCTGGCATCAGAATTAAACAATGAAAAATTGCGTATCCAAAATGGCGGAACAAATATTGAGAAAATTCTATTTTTAAAATTATTGCATGAATACAATTGTAGTTACAGACACGTTACATTAAATCGACATATGTCCTAATCTCAAATACCTATTTTCTCCAATAATCAATCTTCATCACTTAAATATATATATCATCGCTTAAATTTCCATTACTCAGGGAACTGGCATCACTTTCGTCATTCTCTTCTTCTATATTTACACTGAGAACATATTTTTAAGGAATTATCACAAAATGAATGTGTCAATTTTGTTGTCAAAAACGTAAAAAATTATAAACAAGAAGCCGAAGAAGCAAAAAAAAGAGTAAAAATAACATAATCTTTGGCGACAAACTTCACGAAATAATGTAACAAATGCATTTTATTTTTCGATTTTCGTTTCACTAAATCTGACGTATCATTTTTAATTTTGAAATTTTAACATCGCATTTGGATTCAGCGACCTCAGAAACGTAAATATGACTTATTTTGTGAAGTTACCCAAATATCAATTTTTGTTCCGCTATATTGGAACCGCAGATCTTCATTTTGAAATTCTGACGTCAGATTTGGATTCAGAGCCCTCGAGAACATAAATGTGGACAATTTTGTCAATTTTCCTAAATTTTTCAAAACTTTTATTCCGCCATATTGCATTCGCCATTCTTTATTTTGTAATTCTGACGTCAGATTTCGATTCAGCGACCATAAAAACCTAAAGATAATAAACTTCGTCAAGTTACCATCATGTTTCCGACTTGTATCTCTCCATATTGGATTTTTCATATTTATCCGCATTTTTCTCGGAAAGGAAATATGCTACGCTATTTTACCTGGCAGATTTGAATTCAGCATTGAAAAATCTATAAAATCTTATATCTTTCACTAAACAAAACTTTTTTCTTTGTAATTCTAGTACAATTTTGTAATTTTTGTTAAAAAATGACGGTCTTTTCCCGCATTTTCCAGGTTAGAAAATTCGGAAAAACTTTTCTCTATAATTTTCCCTTATTGTGCATTTAATAATCTTCAATCTCGTTCGAAGAACATCCATTTTGGTCAATTCGTTCAAAAGATATTAGGTTTTGAAAGTAAATTTTGCAAAAAGGCCCACTGTGTGGCGGTTTGGTGGAGGAAAACCAAGATAGCGTTTTAATAGAGGACAGATGGCGGGTTGGTGGAGGAAAGAAGATCGCGCTTATGTGTAGGAAAGATAGTGGGTTCGTGGAGGGGATCAAAATGTCGGAAAGGAATTATAATGGTAGTGAGGGAAAAGGCGGAGGAAGTAAGTAAAATTTTCAAGAGGGATTATGCTGGTGGAAGGAAATGGAAATGTCAGATAGGATTTTAAACTGATGGAGAGGAAATGCAAATGTAGGCGAGGAATTACATTGGAGTGGAGGAAATTAAAATGTAGGAGAGAAATTAAATTCGTAAAGAGGAAAAAGGCGAAGGAAGAAAGTGAAATGTTGATGAAAAATAAAGCTAGTGGCAGGGAATGAAATAATGTCAGAGAGTGATTCACTTGGTGGGGAGGAATGAATCTGGTAGAACGGAAGCAAGTTGGCGCAAAGGAATCAAATTGGTGAAAGGAAATGAAAAAGTTTGAAGTGGAAGTAAATTTGTAGAAGGAAATGATAAAGGTTAAAGTGGAATTAAAGTAGTGGAGAGGAATTAAATTCATGGAGAGGAATTACATTGGTGTAGAGGAAATGAAACTGGTAGAAAGGAAGCAAGCTGGTGAAAAGGAATTATATTGGCCACTCTCTGCCTTGGATTCAAACCTATCCAGCCGATAGTCAGCGGTCTGTCGGACCGGCAGTGAGTTCTCAGGGGAATATTACATCGCCGGGACTGATTCCTTTGCTGGGGTTCCAAATCCTTCCAAATGATAACAAGTGGTATGTCAGAGCGCCACAGAGCTATCGCAAGAATAGGACACGGACCTATGAGGAAAGGATAAGAGGAAGCTCGTTGTAGAGATGTGTTCTTACGTTCTTTTTTACTCTTCAGTCCTGAAAAGGACTGAAGCAGTTATGATCGAATTTGCTCTGAAAAGAGCAGAATAATATTTCAAGGTACAAGAAGAGTATTTTCAACTTTGAAATTTAACTTGCTTATAATTCAGTGGATCTGCATTTCTTTTATCGTAAATAATTCAATTTTGAAATCGTATATAATCAAGAGGTCTTTTTTTTTGTGTATTTGCCAAATAAAACTTTGCCTTGTAAGTACATAAAATTTATTTCCAGAATGATGGAGCACATTTTTTTACTTTTTATAACGTAATTTATTTTTTAAAAATTCTGGAGAGGATAAAGTCTAAATTGAAACATGATCCGATTTAATTATCTCTACCAAAATGATTTGACATTGTATTATATAAGTACTCCATACTTTAAGTTCCAACATCAAAATGTGGTAAGCTCTTTTAGGTTGGTAAATCATCATGCAATAATTTACATAATTTTAAAACTTAGGCATTTTATAAAAACCTAATGTAGCTTATTCTAGAGTAGAAGAAATATAAACTATCATGAGGAGGCTCCATATCATGGGGGGAAAGCTTGATAGCTAATAGACTACACAATAAAAAATTAACAAAATTAACATCATCTTTAATACATAAGATTTAATTCAATCAATTCTCACAAATGAGTGATAAGTAAAAGATTATAGTATAATGACCTGTCGATTCTTATTTCAATTGTTTGACACTGAGAGATACAAGTGAAGTACTGTCACCTACAACATCCACTTATATTTCTTCTACTGAAATGTAACGCTTCATACACTTTTGTATCATTTGTCCTTCTTGAAAAATAAACTTAGCATCTGTATTTGTATTTATTAATGAAAATTTCCTAGGGCTAGATAACCCTATAAGGAATAGGTGATACATATTACAAATAAAAAGTGACGGTGATCAATTCAACGATTGAAATTAAACATAGGTATTCAACAAGAGTAAAGAAATAAACTATAATACACATAATTAGATGTGGTCTATTATCAGTAATACTGTAAATGTACATACGCAATTATACATACTTTAAAGTGAATAAATTCATGTGCACGCTTATATATGTTTTTAAACTCAAAGATTTAAGTGTTACCAATGTGTAATTTCGAGAGTAGGATTTGGAGTTTCAAATAAGTAATCAAAAAGGAGTTTTATAAAGTGATATTATGAAGGTGCATTTCTAACTGTTAAAGGTAGTTTGTTCCAGAGACGAGCATCACGAATAATAAAAGATCTTTGCATTTTACACGTGGGGTATGGCTTAATTTTGAATACTGTTTTCCTTTCACAGAGTTTGGAATGTGTCGGTTGATCTTTGTCAATAAAATTGAAGAGGTTAAAAAGAAGGTGTGGAGCTTCATTACTGAATGGGCTATAAAGCAAGTCACCCATAGCAAATTGTCTTCTTTTCGCAACGTTACGAAGTCCTGCTCTTTATCTATACTGGATAACATGTTCACTTTTTGGGATGTTATAGATGAACCGAATGCAAGCGTTAAGCGTACGCTCAAGCCTGGCATTCAGCTCATCAGTAATATCGTCATATACCACACAGCCGTAGTCAAAGAAAGGTAGGATAAGTCTTTTAATTAGGAAGATACGCCTTGGAGTGGGGAGTGATTCTTCATTCCTGTTAAGTTGCTGGAGGACTCTGAAGGTTTTTGTCGAAATATCTGCAACTTGTTCATTTCAAGTAAGAAAGCGATCAAGAATATAGCCTCAATCATTCACAGATTCCACAAAGAGAATGAGACCCCCATCGATTAAGAGATGAGGTAAGGCTGCAATTGTTGCAAGTGAAGGAGAGAAGAAGATCCTATGATTATGGCCTTAGTTGTAATACCAAATCAATATCCTCGTGTACCTTTTGAATTAAGCTCTTAAGAGTGGCAATATGCCCGGAGAGGTATAGCTTGATGTCGTCAGCATATTTGTGATAGTTGCAGTGTCGAAGTTCGTTACCAAGTTCACAGCAAGCGTGAAACCTTGAGGGACACCACTCTTAACCTCCCCATAATCAGAACACTCGCCATTGCTGATTTGTACTCTTTCAGAGCGATTACTGAGATAAAATTCAAACAACTTAACCCTTCGAGGACAACGTGGGGTGTATGGCCACCCCAACGGAACAAAAAACGCATATTCGCTGTGTACAGGTTGCAGGAAGGCTTCCCGCTTTGAGTACCTTCTCTTTCAGTATCACTTATTTGGGATTGAATGCAAGTATTCCTCGAAACCCGGAAATGCGTCATAAAAAATTTAAACGCAAAAAACAGAGTGGGGTGTGCAAACACCCCACGTTGCTCTATACATCCCACGATTTCACGTTGTTCTCGAAGGGTTAACAGCCATATTTGAGAGGTGGAGTGATTTGAGCCAAGTCAATAGTAAATTATGGCTAACTGTATAAAAAGACTTAGAAAAGTTAAAAAGGCAACAACCGATATTTCTCTTCTATCAATTGCCAGTTTCAGGTCAAAAGTTACTTGAAGTGAAGCTGCAAGTGTACTATGCCTGGCACGGAACCCAGATTGCATTGGGTCCATTAAATTGTTAGTTTCATTGTGTGCAGTAAGTTGCTGATGGACAATACGTTCGAAAGGTTTAGACAAGGCACAGAGGATGGATATCGGACGGGAATCTTTGGGAGAGGTAGGGTTAGATATTTTAGGACCAATGACTGATGAAGCTATGTGAATCATTTTAATTGAAATACCATCAGAACGTTGAGCCTTTTATTTTATCTCTAGGATTTTTTTCAATTAGGGTTTCTTGCTAAATGTCAACAAAGAATAATTTAGTATCATCAAAAGTAGATGGAACTGAGGACGGGGAAGGAGTGCTGTTTGCAGGAAGTGTGTATTTTGTGGTGAAGGCTGTTAAAAGATCTGTAGGAGAGAAATTGTTATCAGGAGCCAAGTGTTTAGGAGGAATAAGTCCAAGTGATCTTAATAGAAGCCACATGTTTTAATTTTTATTCTTGTTTTTGATAGAGTAGTAATTATATTGATTGTATGATTCCCTGAATTTGAACTGGTTTGAACTAGGTTTCTTAATTTTCGAAATTCGGCTTTAATCATACTATTATTTGTTCTTTTAGCCAATCTATATTTTTTCTCTCTTTCTTTCATCAAGTCTTTGATATAAAAAGTAATCCAAGAAACGTACTTCTTTTTTGCGTTAAGGATATGGAGAGGCACAAATTGGTCAAAGGCTAAAGATAAAAAGTTTGTTAGACTAATAAGCTTTCTATTTATATATTTTTTAATGAAAATGCTTTTCCAGTCATAAGTAGAGAGGTGCTCAAGAAATTCGGTTTCATTTATATTTGTGAGATTGCGTATAGACAGAGGAGATATACTAGAGGAGGGATTAAAGGAGAAGTGGTATTGAATGCTGATAAGATTATGGTTCGAGAGGAATGATACTGAGTGTTGAGTAGAAGAAATAACCTTGTCTACATCATCAACAATCATCAAGTCAATCCATGGACTGGAATAATCGGTGTGGTGGGTCGTATTGTGGGGAACTATAGATAATCCGGCAGAGAACACTACTGATTTTAAATAATTAGTTAAATTGTTTGTAGCATTAAGATTTGTGTTTAGGTCACCAGTAAGTACAATGTTATTCTAATTTGGTATAAGGTAAAAACTGTCAGTCTCAAGTTCCCTACAGTAGGAGGCATTAGGAGGTTTGTAAATAACACCTACCAACATGCTGTCATGAGATGAAGATACCTTGACAAAAAGGTACTCTCAGACGTACACCCCTTAATTTGGCATGAATATAGAGACAGACCACACCCCCTCTTCTGTCATCTCTATCTCTGCGGAAAAATGTGTAATGATCAAGTGCGATGAGGCTAGATGGAATGTTAGGCGTAAGCCAGGTCTCAGACACGGCTAGGAATTGATAGAAAAAGGACATAGAATGATGTTTAAATTCGAGATAATGGGCAGGTAAAGACTGAGCGTTAACATGACAAATATTCAAGACATCCATTAAAAATGTAAAATGGTTAGTTTTAAGTTGCAAGTTACCTGAAAGAATGTTAGCTTATAGGAAAAGATAACAATAACCAACAGAGCCCAATTTACGTAATTACAAATAGGGTCAAGTAGAGTCCAATAGTTGCTGAAGTCCCCGTGTAGATATAAATCTAAAAGAATCTTAAGTGGTACTGAAGCATGAAAATTTGAGTATACCGTGATAGTATATATCTCCAAGATAGGACAAGAAACAGTCTTAGCATTATTTATAGAATCTGGTGCTGACGATACAATAAAAGATCTTCCAGATAAAAAATGAAGCACAATATAATCAAGATTACTTTGACTTAACAGATGTTTCTGCAGGACATCATTAATCTTAATAGCATAGTTAGAATAACTGAGAAACGTTTGAGTTCTGGAAATAAAATTTTTTAATTGAAAGAACTATTAGGTATGCTCGATGAGTTAGAAATCGGCCTAAATGACAAGTTATATTATATTTGGGGCGTTATTTCTCAAGTGTACCCACTCAAAAAGTCAAAGTTGTCCGATCTAAGTTAAACTTAGACAAAGCATTGTTCTATTGGATAGTAGTTTATGGGGAAAAAATTTTGTCATTCGGATAAGTATTGACCGAGGGGGAGGGGGTGAAATTTTTGGGATTTTCGTGGATATCGTCTATTTCGGCGATTTTTAACTCTTCTAATAGCGATAAAAAAAATTTTGTCCAGTACAGTTTCGATAGAATTTTTCACGCCCTTTCGATTGGTGCTACGCATTTTTTCAAAAAATGAATATTTGACCTTCAAAAATGAAGGTCAAAAATAAATTTGAGTTTTTTTCGAAATAAGACAGGTTTTTTTTTTTTTTTTTGGTCTTAACAGAAAGCTTAGGTTTTTTCCTATAAGACTACGTAGATGAGAAAATGGGATTCATATTTTCAATTTATGAAAATAAGCGTTGAGTACTCCGGTACGCGCATGACGCTGTCGCTAGAGCCCCGCGGCGCACCGTGGTGCCTTCATGGTACTGTTTTTACGAAAAGTAATAATATATGCTAGTATATTTGATCGCTCTCTGCATTTTTCAGGGTTGAAACTGCCATTATTTGAATGCCTGCATTACGTTCACTGATGAATTTTGAAAAAAAAATTTTGAATTTCAGAAAATCAAGTTATTGAATAAGTGGTCAGGTCGAAAAAGAGGTTTCATGAATTAACTAAAATTAAAGCTTGGAGATTTTTTTATGCTGATGTCTCCTCTTCCATCTGCCTTTCTTACAGCCTTTCGTTTTTTTAGTGACAGTTGTTTTGACTTTGTTTTCTACTTTTCGTTTCTTCTCTATTGGGAAGTAGTCGCATTCCATGGCTGAGGAAAATTTCTTCAATTGAAGTCTCCCATCTTCAGTAGGTATAAATGCATGTTATTGCAAAGTCCCTTTGATTTTCACTGCAGCACCGAATCTGCTTTTCAGATCTTCAGCAGTGGCTTCGTGATCTTCCTTGCTACTAAAAATGATTTCAGTTTCCTTGCAGTACTTCTTTGCCCATTGAAATAAGGATGAAGCTTCTAGGATGCGATCTTCAGCGGAACATTGTAGACTAAACCTTGCTGCATTTCGTTTAACATTCGCCCCTATGCTCACATGCTCATTGCTAATATCCTAGCTCATAAGGTAGATTTCGGAATTCCAGCTGAGTGGCATTACCATCCTACCGTTCATGGTCAGGGAGCATATGATGGCATAGGGACGATTGTTAAACGAAATGCAGCAAGGTTTAGCCTACAATGTTCCGCTAAAGTTCGCATGCTAGATGCTTCATCACTATTTCTGTGGTCAAAGAAGTACTGCAAGGAAACTGAAATCATTTTTAGTAGCAAGGAAGATCACGAAGCCACTGCTGAAGATCTTAAAAGCAGATTCGGTACTGCAGTGACAATCAAAAGGACTTTGCAATACCATACATTTATACCTACTGAAGATGGGAGACTTCAATTGAAGAAATTTTCCTCAGCCACGGAATGCGACTACTTTCCAAAAGAGAAGAAACGAAAAGTAGAAAACAAAGTGAAAACAACTGTCACTAAAAAAAAGGAAAGGCTGAAAGAAAGGCAGATGCAACAGGAGACATCAGCATAAAAAAATCTTCAAGCTTTAATTTTAGTTAATTCATGAAACCTCTTTTTCAACCTGACCACTTATTCAATAACTTGATTTTATGAAATTCAAATTTTTTTTCAAAATTCATCAGTGAACGTAGTGCGGGCATTCAAATAATGGCAGTTTCAACCCTGTAAAATGCAGAGAGCGGTCCAATATACTAGCATATATTATTACTTTTCGTAAAAACAGTACCATGAAGGCACCACGGTGCGCCGCCGGGCTCTAGCGGCAGCGTCATGCGCGTACCGGAGTACTCAACGCATATTTTCATAAATTAAAAATTCGAATCCCATTTTCTAATCTACATAGTCTTATAGGAAAAAACCTAAGCTTTCTGTTAAGACCAAAAAAAAAAAAAAAAAAAAAAACCTGTCTTATTTCGAAAAAAAGTCAAATTTATTTTTGACCTTCATTTTTGAAGGTAAAATATTTATTTTTTGAAAAAATGCGTAGCACCAATCGAAAGAGCGTGAAAACCTCTATCGAAACTGTACTGGACAAAATTTTTTTTATCGCTATTAGAAGAGTTAAAAATCGCCGAAATAGACGATATCCACGAAAATCCCAAAACTTTCACCCCCTCCCCCTCGGTCAATACTTATCCGAATGACAAAATTTTTCCCCCATAAGCTACTTTTCAATAGCACAACGCTTTGCCTAAGTTTAACTTAGATCGGACAACTTTGACTTTTTGAGTGGGTACACTTGAGAAATAACGCCCCATTTACCGAGATATATATGTAGGATGACACTGGGAGGCAATAGTTGCTATCTAAGTCCCTCGACGGTTTCCAGATTAGCCACGTAAATTCGTGGAGATCCATCCTCCCTGCGAAAACACATTTTTCGGCCCGCAATCCACACATACTTGATAATTTGGTCTCTTCTGAGACCCAGGGCAATGGGCAATTGTTGATTGCCGAGTTTTGCTACAATGATAGGGGGGCTCCAGGATTTTGTGAGTGTAAGTGTCTTTATGATTCTATATATTTTGACCCCATCTCCCCTCGTAAAGGAAACGTCAAGAGGCTTCGCTATCGAGTCCATGGTTGTAAGAAGGTCTTCATTTGGTTTTATGGGGAAATTATGAATTTCCAAAGTCGTTTGAAGGGCAGCATGCTCGCTTACGTTCAGCACATGCTCAAGAGTAGCGTTTATTAATTTCAAATCATTTGCATCCTTATTAATTTTGGTGATATCTTCCTTTCTCATTTCTGAGCCAGCTTCGAGTAGAGAAATTCGTTTCGAGTTCTCAGCAATGTCTGCTTTGTTCGTTTGAATAGAAGTTAGGAAATTGTCATTAAATGCTTGCTGTCTATTTTAAAATTCTGCGATCCTGGAGAGAATCCCCTGAGACTGCGCAAGCGCTTCCTTTTCTTCTTCCAAGACAGAATTTCTGATCATAGCAGCGAGATTAGGCTGGTTGGTGGTAGCCGTTGCTGCTAAGGGGGCAGGAGCGCGAGGGGAAGACGTACCGACGGTGTTGTGAATATTAATTACAGGTTTCCCAGACGAATTACCATCGACTGCCGCAGAGACGTCGCTGACGCTTTGCCCTTTGCATTTCATACAGAAGAAATCTGCTTGACCCTTTTTAAGCTTATCAAAGTTTTCTTTTTAAATGTTAAAATTCGCACAGGCACTTCAAACACACAGGCACCTCAGGTCCTCCTCCGGAAATCACCTCCATGCACTCTGGACATGCACCCATTGCTCTAAATGATTAATGCCAGTTACTTATTCATCCCAAAACAGCAAGAAACCAGCAGTTTCGAAAAAAACTACACTGCTCAGATGTACAAGGAACACACAAAGTCAAAACTTACAAATTTTAATTATTTAATTAAAAATAATTTAAATAAAAAAGAGTAAGAAAAACTCGCGAAACTTCAAAACTCTGGAGAGCAGCAAATAGAAACGTCTGCTCCGATCACAGTTACCAATGAGAATCCCTAAAAAAAATCTCTTCATTGTTCAAGATAACGGCTGAATAAATACATTAATATTTATCAGACAAAAGCACAAATTGTATTCGCTATATGAAATAAGTTTCAGTAAAATACTTTATTATAGTTTAGTAATTCATATACTTATATTGTTGAAATATGTTTTTATCATGTGAAGAAATTATTTTCCTACCAATTGCTTGTTATAGCTAGCCGGATCAGAAAAAATAGAAAATTCTTGTTCATTGTTAACTGGAATTGTTTCCTGAACATTCTTCACGAGAAAGTACAAAATAAAAACCATCAGTCAAAAATTTTATCAAATGAAAATTCATTTTCTTCACAAACCATTACTGTGGAGGAAAATGTAGAAAAAAATAAATAGTTGTCATTTTTAAAGTTGTTTGAACTTGTTATAAGAGCGTACTATGAACAATAGGGTGGTTTGAAAAAAATACCAGTGGATGAAAAAATAAATGCATATTTTTCTTTTCTTTTTAAAATAATTTTAACCTGTGGTCCTGGGTGCCTTAACTAGTCACAGACTGATTAAAATGATTAATTAATGTTAATTATCGTAAATATAATCATTGTTTGTCAGGAAAGAGAACTGATAGTACCACACGTTCAGAAAAAAATATAGATGGAGTAGTGCACTTTCCTCACTTCTGATGCTAAAGCACAGGCCAAGGGTCTCGGCAACCTATTCCGCGGCATTATAAAGGAACGCTTCTTTGTCAATCATCTCATGTTCTCTCGCCATTTTTAGGAGAAGATCTCTTCCATTTACAACGATGTAAGCTGTACCCAGAATAATTCGTTTATGAAGACATTGGACATTTGGAAGTCCGCTCCCGCCTTAACGGCGTGGGATGTACCTATAATTGCGGAACGGACTATATGATATGCAAGCTCTTCTGCATATGGGGAATAATTTCTGATGTGTACCCGCCCCGAAATAGAAAGTTTTCTGATCAGGCCAGGAATTAGACCAACTATAGGCCTATTGAGTGGTACTTCTCACAAAAAAATGAATTTATTTCCACAAATATTTAATGGAGTGGAGAGGGTAGAATTTTGGGGTTTTTGATGGGAATCCTTATTTTCGAACATTTCGCACTTTTTTCCTGATGCGACAAACATCATTTCACCTGGAATGTTTTTGATAGATTCTTTCACCATTTTTGAGTAGGTCAAAAATTTCGTTGAAAAATTCAAATTCAAATTATGATTAGTATTTTGAAAAGAATAAGACGTGTCGAAATTTGAAAAAAGTCAAATTGATTTTTGATTTTCTAAAATGATGGTGATATTTTAATTTTCTTTTAAGTTTTTCTGACCTTCTAAGAAGTGGTAAAAAATCTATCCTAAAACATTCGGAGTGAAGTTTTATTTGACTGGTCCGGAAAAAAGTTACAAACGAATGAAAATAAGGCTTTGTTGCTATTGGCAATACAAAATATTAACCTAATTTTTCGGTGGTGTCTAGATTGCCTAATTTAAAACTTGTGGAAAATGACTCGTTTTTTCTAAACAAAGTTATTACTGATCATTATTATTATTATTGTATTATTATTCATGTACTATTTTTTTGTCAACTTCTTCTCGGGTGAACCCGGTTTTTCATCATAGCCAGGGACTAAGTCAAGTGACTGATATATAATTAAAAAAACAACCACCGCAGGATCACACTGAGAGCAACTGCCATCTAAAAAATGACACCGGCTCCCAGTAGAACCGCTGTAAAGCATACTGATGGCCACGTCCCACAACGGTCAGGTGGGTGGTCACAGGGCACGATGAAATCACAACGAAAGGCCGGCGAAACCCTCGTATGTCTTGAGGACACGAAGCGACCCAAGGATGACAGCTATCTGCATCCATCTCGCAAGTGCCTTGGCATATTTTTGGCACGCGGGTATGGCTTTAAGGTTACGAACCAGTGCTAGTTTTGCACCTCCGAGAGCACCTATCACAAGGACAATTACTTGTATCGAATATTTTGGGTACAGTCGTTACAGCTGCTTTTAAGGTCTTGATACCTCTCCTCCTTTTCTTTCTCCTTGGCAGTGATTTTGTATTCGGACGGAGCAGGGCAGGACAGGGTCACGGCCAACACCGTAAGAGCGACAAAGATGGTAATAAAGCACTCTTAGGGCCGCATTATGTCTGCAGATATACGTCCTTCCCGCGTGGGTCGGGCACCCCGATAGTATGTTTTCTAGGTAGTCGGCGTGTGCATGAAACGCTCTGCACCTATCACTGGGAACTTCTTGACATAAAATGCGCTCACGGTATGCTAAGGTGGAAATGACAGCGTCCTGGCATGCGAAAATATGACCCTCTGTACCTGAATTAAGCCCTGATGATTTGAGGCAAGCAAAAGTTTGCTCCTTCGACCAGGACTGTTTTTCTACATTTCTGTGAAAGTTTCCGTACATTTTCTTGTCGAGTAGCTCTTGGTGAAAATTTTCAACCTCTGCTGTCTTCAGTTTGGTTTCTAGAAGTGAAGTATCTAGATGAAGTAATGCACTCTCCTCACTTCTGACGTTAAAATTCAGGCCAAGGGTCTCGGTCGCTTGCTCCGCGGCTTTGTAAAGGAACGCTCCTTCGCCAATCATCTTGTGATTCCTGACAATCTTTAGGAGAGGATCTCTGCCATTCGCAACGATGTAAGCTGTACTCAAAACAATCCGGTTAT
Organism: Andricus curvator; assembly: GCA_932195095.1. Classification (NCBI taxonomy): domain Eukaryota; kingdom Metazoa; phylum Arthropoda; class Insecta; order Hymenoptera; family Cynipidae; genus Andricus; species Andricus curvator. Next base: position 36,671 of record CAKNYM010045762.1, on the reverse strand, counting down.
GAAGACACTGGAGATTCAGAAGCCCGCGTCCGCCTTGACGGTGTAAAATATATAATCGCGGAACTGACGAATTGATATGCAAGCTTTTATGCATATGCATGATCTTACGTGCAAGTAAATCAAGGGCCTTAAGCTCGTTCTTTGTCCATTGAACTACCCCAAACGAGTAGAGTAGAACCGGGACGGCAAGCATGTTAGTCGCAGATACCTTGTTCAACGCCGACAGATTGGAAGACCAAAATTGTGGAAGAAGATGCTTGTTTTTTGAGGCACGCCCAGATATGTATAGGTCTCTCCAGTATTAAGATGTCTGATAACACTTATATCCACGAGCTCAGGGTCCTTGGGAACGCCAGTAATCTTTCCTTTCTTCAGATGAATTTTGGCACACTTGTCCAAGCCAAAGTCCATCCCAATCTCTCCTGTGTAGTTATTGACAATATTTATAGCAGTTTGAAGTTTGCTTTTACCAGAGGCATAGATCTTCAGGTTACCCATATAAAATACATGAGTGACCTTATGCTCGCGCTGATTAGTGTCGCTACAGAGGTATCCAGGAGAATTTAGTAGTGCGGGAGATAGAGGCAGAAGTGTGATGCAAAAAAGAAAAGGGCTCATGGTATCAACTTGAAAGACGCCCCTCTGGAAGGTGACGTTGTTCGTTGTCACACGATAATTTCTAGATGAGATAGTAAATCTAGTTTTCCAAAGAGGCATCAATCTCTCTATGCATCTCACTATGTGAGGATGTACCTTCAAGCTTTCCAACAGTCAGATGATAAGTCTATGAGAGGTTGAATCGAAAGCTTTCCGGTAGTCAATCCTGGCCATTGACAGGACGCGCTGATGGGCTGCATCGTCTTTACAGACACACCTGTCAATTAGCAGGTTCTCTGAACAGTCTGCTACACCTTTTTCGAGCCACGTTGTTCGTACATCTCTCGCCATACAGGCTCAGTTCGTCGAACAATCCTGTTGTTGAGGACAGCTGTAAAGATCTTATAAAGCGGCTGCAAAGAAGTTATTGGCCTGTAATTCTCTGGGTTGGACAAGTTGCCTTTTTTGGCAGGAGTATAGTGCGTCCTAACACCAGCCACTGCGGAATGGGCGTCTTCGACTTGAAATATGAGGTGAATGTGCGGGCCAAATGTTGGTGTGTAAAAGTAAACTTCTTCCACCAAAAGTTCTTGATACAATCTGGTCCAGCAACGGCAAAGTTATTTGTGCCTCTAAGTGCTTTTTTCACCTCTTCGGCAGTGATTGATGGACCTTCCTCCTCAGATTTTATGAGGTTGTCGCGAAACTCCTTCAAGCGGATGATATTGTCAGTATCTTCTTTCAACTCTAGTGTTTGCGGGATCTTGTACACCTCTCTCCAAAAAGTCTCTACCTCCTTGGGCTTGGGTGGATTTTTTACATAAACAGGTAGATCCCTGAAGAGGCGCGATGGGTCAGCGAGAAACTGTTGATTCTCCCTGATCCATCTCTCCCTCTTATGTATTCTTCTTCTTGCGTCAGATAACAGCCGTATTTTTTCAACAATATGCTGCTTGATTGTCAGCAGCTTTGACTTGTTTAGTGT
>CAKNYM010045762.1:301-34689 GCA_932195095.1 Andricus curvator | reverse complement strand
GCAGCATATTGTTGACAAAATACGGCTGTTATCTGACGCAAGGAGGACAACCTCATAAAATCTAAAGAGGAATGTCCATCAGTCACTGCCGAAGCGGTGAAAAAAGCACTTAGAGGTACGAAGAACTTTTCCGCTGCTGTTCCAGATTGAATCAAGAACTTCTGGTGGAAGAAGTTTACTTTTACACACCAAAATTTGGCTAATTGACAGGTGTGTCTGTAGAGACGGTGCAGCCCATCAGCGCGTGCTGTCGATAGCCTGCATTGACAACCGCAAAGCTTTTGATTCAACCTCTCATAGACTTATCATCTGTCTGTTGGAAAGCTTGTAGGTACATCCACACATAGCCAGATGCATAGAGAGATGGATGCCTCTTTGGAAGACTAGATTTACTATCTCATCTAGAAATTATCGTGTAACAACGTAAAACGTCACCTTCCAGAGGGGTATCTTTCCAGGCGATACCGTGAGCCCTTCGCTTTTTTGCATCACGCTTCTGCCTCTATCTCTTGCACTACAAAATTATCCTGGATACCTCTGTGGCGATACAAATCAGCGCGGGCATAAGGCCCCTTATGTATTTTACATGGATCACCTAAAGATCTATGCCTCCCGTAAAAGCAAACTTCAAACTGCTATAAATATTGTCAAGAACTACACATGAGAGATTGGGGTGGACTTTGGTTTGGACAAGTGTGCCAAAATTAATCTGAAAAGAGAATGATTACTGGCGTTCCCAAGGACCTTGAGCTTGTGGATATAAGTGTTATTAGATATCTTCATACTGGGGAGACCTATACATACCTGGGCGTGCCTAAAAGCCGCATTCAGGAAGTAACACCAGTGAAGGAGTCTCTCCGAAGCAGATACAAGCATCTTCTTCGATAGATTTGGTCTTCCAATCTTTCGGCGTTGAACAAGGTATCTGCGACTAACATGCTTGCCGTCCCGGTTCTACTCTACTCGTTTTGGGTGTTTCAATGGACGAAGAACAAGCTTAAGGCCCTTGATGTGACCACACGTAAGATCATGCATATGCATAAAAGCTTGCATATCAATTCGTCAGTTCCGCGACTATACATTTTACGACGTCAAGGCAGACAGCTTACATAGTTGCGAATGGCACAGATCCTCTTCTAAAGATGGTCAGGAACTACGAGATGATTGGCGACGGAACGTTCCTTTGCAAAGCCGCGGAGCAAGCGGCCGAAACCCTTGGCCTGAATTTTAACATCAGCAGTGAGGAAAGTGCATTATTCCATCTAAATGCTTCACTTCTAAAAGCTGCAGTAAAGAAAGCAGAGGTTTCGAAATTTTCACCAACAGCTACTCGACAAGAAAACGCACGGAAACTTTCACAGAAATGTAGGAAAACAGTCCTTGCCGAAGGAGCAAACTTTTGCTTTCCTCAGATCATCAGGGCCTAATTCAGGTACAGAGGGTTTTATTTTCGCATGCCAGGATGGTATCATTTCCACCTTAGTATACCGTGACCGCTCTTTATGTCAAGAAGTTCCCAGCGATAGGTGCAGAGCGTGTCCGACCCACGCAGGAACGACTTATATCTACAGAAATAATGCGGCCCTAAGAGTTCTTTATTGCCATATTTGTCGCTCTTACGGTGTTGGCCGTGACCCTGCCCTGCCGAACACTCCAAGGGAGATAAAGTTAATTGTCCAAAACCAGAACATGACATCGTTCTCCAAGACTCCTTTTCAGCATGTACCCTTCAGTAGAAGAGAATGTTCTGCTTCCTGTACACGACTTTCCAGCACCAAACGTGTTAGCGATGATATGCTATGTGTAGTGCCGCTGGAATCAAATGGGAGGCCAAGCTTCTCTGCGGCCCTATCTGTGGCACGGTATAGAAACGTTGTAGCATTGCCGACTTAATGTAGATGTACGAGTCGTATAAGAGAGTCCGCGCTATTTAGAACTGGGCAGGCTGTAGCCAGAACCGTTCTTTGTAGGGATGGAAAAATCGACTTCGACTTTAGTCGAAAGTCGACTTTCTCGGTCCGAAGGTCGACTTTTTACAATCGACTTTGCACCCTTGAAGTCGACTCAAAGTCGACTTTGTTCATTCGATTTTTCATCTTCCGACAACCGGAAGAATTTTTCTTACCGCCACGCTTTGCTTGACTGTTGATGTGCTGGTGAGGCGACTCACGATCAAACCATCTGCGCATGTGCGCGCGCATTTAACAGCAACAAGCGTGCAACGCTGCTACATGCTGTGTCGGCTTTTCAAAAAAGTAAGATGCAATGAGTACCAAAAGGTACTCACAATGTCTTTATCTTTTACTTGAAATCTTCGCTCATGGCATTTACTTCATTTCAAAAATACTTCATTCTCGCGTGCTCACTTATCCAATATGGCTGGCTGTGGCACAGTTACTTCCTATTGGCTAGCTTTTTTTATCTGCACATGGCTAAACTCATGAGAGTGAAAGAGACGGATTTTGTCTCTTTCACTCTCATGAGTTTCTGCTTTCATCCACTGCTTTCATCTGCCATAGGAGTCCACCTTTAGATCATGCACCTATAGTAGCCCTTCAGAGTCTGGACGCAGAAATGTGGTTTCAGAATAAAGCACGAAGGAATAGTAAGGAGTAGTATCCCTGTAAGTGGGAAGTGGGACGAGCGACGTCCAAGAATTCGTTAATGCTTGCCACGAATGAAAACTTGTATGCAAGATCGTGCACATGCGCACTGGCGGTTGCCATGCCAACGATGTCAACACGCGTCGAGATGTCAAAATATAACATAGGGGAGTGGGTATAGCACATGACTGTCAAAACAGCTCTGCGCATGTGCACGATCTTGCATACGAGTTTTCAATCGTGACAAGCATTAACGAATTCTTGGACGCCGCTCGTCCCACCTCTGCTCACCAAACACATAGGGTGATGCCACTCCTTACTATTCGTTCGTGGAATAAAGATTCAAGTATTCATATTCATTTCATTTTTGCATCTATGTTAGCCAGGTCATTAAATCCTTTGAACTTTCATTTAAAATTCAAAATATATGTGGCACGAGAAATCGTATTAATAAATAATTATACGAGTATATGAGAACGTGTATCTGATATTTTAAACATGATATGATATAAGTTAAGAACGATTTTAATTTGATTGATGATTTTAAGAAACACGTGAACTTTTTATGCGGTCAAAAAGTATATAAAGTTTATTGTCGAAAATGGACAGAGAAGCTTGTTGAATATACAAACACCATATTCAATAAAACCATATTTGAAATTCATGCATAATATATTTTGTAAAACTATTTTAATTCCCTCCGTCTCGCAATGAGTGAAAATGAGCTTTGAAGTAAAGAAAATTAATTTTTTCTTTCAAGATTCTTCAGCAGGTTTTTAAAATTACTCCAAAATGTATTTTATTTTTGAAATCCATTTTTTCAGACTAGTTCTAGTTTGTATAAAATATACATGTATAATACAATTATAATTTTCATTGAAAATATAAATAGGGATGGAAAATACAAACATTAAAAATAGTTTTTTAAAAAAGTCCAGAAAAGTCGACTTTACATCTTGATTAATCGACTTTGAAAGACGAAAAAGTCAAAGTCGATTGTAAAGTCGAAACTCGACTTTTTATTGTGGCTTTCCATCCCTAGTTCTTCGATGAAAACACTCCAAGCTTAGCAAGCCTCTACATCCTGTGTCTCGAGGAAAGTATATTCGAGGTACGGAAGATCTAGGATGATGACTTCGATGGATTGTCATCATCTTACGTGTGCTTCGCTCAAGTTGCTTCAACTCATCGACGTGCCATTTTACTGCACCAAATATGTAGAGCAGTATGGGAACGGACAGCACACTGATCGCCTGGATCTTATGCTTCCCAGATAATTTGGAAGCCCAAATTTTTCTGACAATTTGGCGATACTTTTTTTCAAGGGCTGTTTTTAACACACGCACATTTTGTAGTTTCTAGTCTTCCATGGTCCATTTAAATTGAAAACGATGTTCTCGCGTTTGTCCGGGGCCATTGCCTGGTCGTCGCCTCGGTTCGTTCTTACTGCCATTCCCAAATGAACCATGGCCTCCATCCGAGAGAGGCCTATTGTGGGTGGCACTGCGTGATACTGGTGACGTAACCGCATAATTCGTTGCATTGTGAGTTAGCCTAATGCAACGTGGCTGACTGCAAGAACCGGAGCTGTCGGGCGATGGGGTCGCCACGTACCTACGCCATTATATTATGATATCATTTGTTATATTGTGATTATAAATCATTATTATTATCTAATAATTTTTTGACCGAGAGGAATCTCCTTGAGCTAGACAAAGAAAACTATTTTGACTGTACACCCTGCAAGAAGTACCTCTAGTTGAGTTGATTTGCTATAGCTTGGAAGGGAGATTTTGCATAGCGTTTGGTAGCTTACGGTAAACGTGAATGTCACGTGATGACTTTTCTGCGCATACTCTGCGGTTAACGTTGGAGTTTAGCGTTACCTTTTTCTGCTAACCGACGTTTATTTGCGTATCGTGTACTGTGTGTTTTCTAACCTCAAATCTCATAAACAAACAACAGTTTTTTACCTATTAATTTACATAAGATGAGACAGGATAGAATTTTGGGTTTGGGTTTTGACATTTAAGTATAAATTTTATACCACCCCTTTTCCAAAATTTCTCCTTTCACTTGGCGCGGCTTGGGTCATAGCTGACAAGGCTCGAAATTTTAATTTGAATAAACATAATTCACGAATTAAATAAATCGTTGAGCGCTAGCTAATCGAATTCCCAATTAGCAAGGAAAATAGTTAAGTTTAAATTCTAAGAGCAGAGATTACGCAAGGAGAGTTTCCCACAACGGTGGAAAACCGTTCCCCCGACGAAGTTCGCGTTACATTGTTTTGACGGAAAGTAACGCGCCTTCGCTTTCCTCGTGGTCAAGCGCTTTAGGCTGCCGTGCGTGGCTCTCACCTGGGTCCCAAGACTCAATCGGCGAATTTGAATTTGAATTTGAAAATAACTACAAAATCCAAAAGGGACTTCAATTGGAAGATTCCCATCTTGACTTTTACGGATAGTTTAATTTTTAATACTGTAAATCAAATGAGGACTGGAATAATTTCCTGTCATACTCTCCCCCCTGAAAACGTAACGTCAAGGTGAGAATATGACAATTGTAATCCTGAAACGCGGAAGTAATTAATAGTTATTTTAATGTGAATTACTGCATAGTGTACGAACCTATCTGAAATATGAATTACGAGCTTCAAAATAGCATAAGACGATAATCAATTTTAACCGTATAAAATTGACACAAAATCTAAAATGATATATTTCTGGAAATTCGGCTTCGACTATTATATAAGCTTCATTTCGCATTTTGTTACCTAATAAGGAAGTACAAAATTATAATTAATGATACTGGTGGCAACCCAGTCTTCGCATGATATGTTACTTAGTTGTAACTGGTTCGTCGAAATGAATATAGAATATCAAGACCGTATCGGTCGAGAGGAGAAAAAAAAAAAGAAAACAAATTCTCGCCATATACTTTATTTTCATAATTCATCAGTGAACTCGAGATGATAATTATTGTCAAAAGGAAAACTAAACCAGTAAATGAAAATAATAATTAATCTAATCTTAACTCTAAAGTGTCGGACACAAGACACGATTTCTTTATCAGTGTCTTTTGTCGATAGGGTGAGTTAGCGAACAACTTGGCGCTGAAATTCACTTGGTTGGCCTCTTCTTGTATTTCGTCGGGATGATGACCTTGATCTCCTGGCCATCGTTAAGCTCTAGTCTTTACCTCATTATATCATCGAGGGACTTGTCTACAAATGGTGAAGGGAGGGCCTGAACAGCGAGTCTTCTTTTTTCTTCCGACAACTGGATAGCGCTTTTAGCCTTGGGGTTGACAAGTGTAGCAGCAGCCTGAAGGGCATTTTCCCTAATTATGAAACTTATAACTCAGTTTGGATAGTCCTTAGGGTCGTCAAATTTGGATTTTAGTTTTCTTTTTAGTTTTTCTTCACCTTCGCCGATGAAGTAGCGGTGATCAGCCAGGATGGCCCACGCAGGCCAGGTAGCATAATGAAACAGTCAGGGAATTCCGGGCAAAACAGGGACAAATCGCCGGAGCAGTATTTCCCTACAAATTTACCAGCTATATCTGTCAATCCTACCTTGACCGGTCGACATATTCTATCAACAAAAGCCGGTCCTACAAATTTATGTGCCAACCTCGAGGAATATTTCTCGGCCTACTTTTATTTTCATTGACTTGACTCTATCTAAATTAACCCTGGCTCATCGTCAATCAGAGCTTTCTCGTAATCAGGACGATAATCAGGAAAAGGTAGTTGACTTTTCCCATCCATTTGATTTTCTATGTCGACGTTAAACACGCGCAACAGTGCGTCAGGAGCCTCATTTGTGGTTCCTCGTCGATGTCCAACTGTTAAATCATGCTGATGAAGGTAAATTGCCCATCTAGCCAAGCGATCTATAGGATTTTTCAATCGATGAAGCCATTGCAATGCTTGATGATCGGTAACGACCTTGAACGGCATACAGTAGACTCAGGACTTCAATCAAATTCTCAATTCCCGTTTCCGGATCCTTTTGGACGAGAATTGCACCTAAGCCAAAGTCACTAGCATCGGTGTAGAAAATAAAGTTTTGTCCAGGAATTTGGACGTATAAACGAGGAGCTTCTATAAGGGCTTCCTTCACGTCGTCAAATGCCTTTTGTTCAACCTCGGCCCATTTCCAAGAAACTTTTGGACTTGTCAACTAGTTCAACGGTCTCTGAATTCTGGCTACATTTTTCAAATGTCTGTGATACCAGTTTACGAGACCATTGAACTGTCGCGTTGGATTTTCTCGGGATGTGGTTTCATGCCAAATTCATCGAAGAGATACCCAAGAAATTTCACTTCCTTACAGGCAAAGCTACTCTCCTCGCACTTTAAGGCAAACTTAGCCTCCCTAAAAACCTCAAACACCAATGAAAAGATGGCAACATGCTCATCAAGATCCTGACTGACAATGATCCAGTCATCCAGATATGTGAAAACCTGATCAAACAATTTGTTCGGTAATTCCCTTTCGGAAATCAACCTCTGGTATCTCCTTTTTGGAAGGTCCATCAGTTGATGGAATGTCGAAGGTGCACCGACTAGACCATAAGGCATCCTATTTCACTGCAGCAATTCTTTTCCCTCTATTGGAATTACCGTATACTTTCGACTCCCTTCACCCATTGGGATTTGGTGAAAAGCTTCATTCATGTCAAGAGTCGAAATTATCTTAGCTTGATGGAGTTGAAACAAAATAGATCTCATGTTGTGAAGAGGATAGGCTGACTTGGTCGTTTTTTGGGTAAGGGCTCCATAATTTATACAAAACCTGAGTCAACCATTTGCTTTAGGAGCAACTACTGGCAGGCATGCCCATTCGCTTAACAGCGAATGAAACGTAACCCTTTGCCAACAAAAGATCGACCTCTTCACTGATAAATTTGCGTATTATCTTGCTTCGACGATACGGTTTTTGGCGATGAGGCGTTGTGTCACTCAACTCAAGCACGTGCTTGATTAAATGAGTCTCGCGAGTAGAATCTTTGTCAATTCAGAGTCTAAAAATTGCCTCGGATGCTCGGTTTCGTCAATTGAGAGCATCTGGGGTTCATTTAACGTCGTGGGACTATGTGATAACGGATGATGGTATTTGCTACCATCCAAGGTCCAATTCTGCGAGAAATAAATTATAAATATCGAGAAATAAATTGTAAATAGTATTGCTAAGATGTTCTCTCAGATCATGCTGGCTGGTTTTAGACCTAAAAGAATTTGTATAGGCCATATTTTCACCCTAAATTCCCTAATTCAGATGCATTGGTCTATCCCCAAGGAAAAAATTTTAGCTTTTCATATAGATTTCACAAAACACATTAGATTTCACAAACACCTTAAAATTCAACCAGATGTCCATTCCAAAAATTAAATCTCCCGACAATTCTGGCATGATGCTGAACCATTGGGGTCCATAAACATCACCTGCGTCAATAACAAATCCCACACCGAGTCCTTTGACAACCGACTCATCTCTCAGGCGGACGCCTGCACGAGATGTCAGATCGGCCCTTGGTTTCAGTAATCTGAGACGAAGTTACTGAGGGTTTTTGGCGTTTTCTTGTTGTTTTGGGCAATTGGTGTTATACTGTCCTATTTCGCAACAAAGGCAACAAAACTTTTGCGGTTCTAAAGTACAGTGGCGCAAGGAATGTCCTCACTTCGTACAGTTGAAGCAGAACAGTTTGGACCGATCGAAGGTTGGACTTGTTCCATCCGATTTAGTTTGTTCGTCAACAGGTGGTCTAAAGTCAATTTTATTTGTTGTTTTCGCTTGAATTGACTTCCCTTGGAACTTGTTCAAATTTTGGTCAAGTGTTTGTTTGTCATTGTTTTGGATTTTTTAACCTTAAGTTCTTTTTTAGGGTTCACGATCTGCTTTAGTTGAAAAGCATTAAAGTCCGCGTCCTGGTCGTTTTTGGAATCCTCATCGCCTGACTCCAATTCGTCCTGTACTGAATACTCGTCGAATTCGTCAACCAAGTCGAATTGCCCCTGAACAAAATTTAAGTCTGTTCCACCAGACCTCGAACGCCCCTTTTGCTACTTAACTGATCTCTGGTAGAGATAGCTACATACGTTCGTTAACATAATGCAGAAATTCGTTATAGTTTTTGAGAGATAGATTTAAAATCTAGAAAGTCGGTCGCGGATTAAACTTCGTCAGTATTTGTTTCTGTTGTTCTCGGAATTCCGGCGGGTACTGCATACGCTCAAATATGAGTCTATCCCTACGTGCGAATTCCGCTAGAGTTTCGTTCTTCTCGAGTTTCATTTCATGAACCTCGAGAAGAAGGTCGGCGTCGTCTTTCTTAACGTCCCACTGGTATCGGAAAGCGCGCGGGAAGTCCCTCCACGAACGTCACGAGTTTTGTTTACCCAGGTACCATGACCTATACGGACCCTCAAATATTTTCAACAGACACGGAACGAATAAGTCCATATGTATCCCGCTGGCACTCAAATAATCATTGAGAATTAATAGAAACTGCTCAGGATTTCTATCTGTTTTTGGAAAATAAATTTTTCAGGAGCTGACTATGCAAACGATCTACATTGGCATGTCATTGTCTCGTTATTCTGTCCTAAAACCGTATGATCAAGTGGCGCCGACATTCCTTCTTCGACAGCTCTTTGAGATAGAGCTCTGTTAGGCTTTCTCTTAGAGGATGAACGGACATCACCAAAGAAAGAAAACTTCAACACTGAGCCAGGTCTAATTCAATATTTGGAGAATTGTTGATCCCCTAGTAATTGATAATTTAATTAATCAATTATTGGTCGAAGAGTTAGGCTATTTTACGTAACAAAATTAATATGAAAATGAACAAACACGAGCATTATTTGCAAGAGTCGCCATGCCCCGAACTGACACCATACCCCACTTTGCCCTACTAGTTGACCAAGTTGAGTTTGATTTTAATTTAATTATTCAGGAAGTTTTCTGATTTAATGTAAAATTCAATATATTCCATTTCAAAATAGGCAGAACAAGACCTGAAGCTACTTTAAATTGCATTGAATCAATGGTTCAGACGAAGATCTGAATTTCATTTGATTGAATCAAAAATATTGTTAATATCCGAATTGTTATTTAGAAAATTTTAATATTAGTTATTTCACCAATAATCAGGGCAAGGCCTATATGTGATTGATCAATTGATCAATAATTGATCATTGACGAAATTTTCGATAGTTTTAATTTTAGTAAATTGGTTAAAAAGTCAGGGCAAGGCCTTCACTTAACAGTAATTTTGTTGTTAAACCACCTAAACGTCAAAAATCTGTAACCACACGAAACTGCCATTAAAATTATCAAAACTGGGTAGACTGAAGGTTTAGGTATCGTTGAATACGAATCTGATTATGTTCATGATATTGCTGATGACGAATCTGAAGTCACATTTTCAAAAAACCTGGCTACTGATTTCCACACACATTTATAAGACTAGACACAAGTTAAAAGCATACACGTTTACGCGGAAAAAATGAAAGGTTATTCTGAACATCTAGATATTCTGACTGACTATATATATATTAGATGGTCAGCAATAGGACATCCCTCTAAATAGTCAAGGCGACCATCTCTAGAAGGTCAAAACAAGAGATTGCAATTGATCATCTTAGAGAATCGACTTGATCACTGCCGTCTCTCTCTCTTGTAAGAGACTGGAAGTTATAAGATTAAGTGATACCTGCGAAACCTGAAAATTTATATAAAATTCATGAAATCTGAAAATAGTTTTTATTGTTTGGGAAGAGCGAGGCGCATGAGACATGATTAGATGTGTACAAACAGTGTATTTTGACAATATATTGCTTGGAGCACAAGAGGCTCAGGACACGGCGTTACTGCACTTAATTGTCAGATAGACAATTGCTGAGCGTCGACTTTTTCCTTAATCCCTTGAAAGCATTAAATTTGACAATGATAATCCAAAAGAAAAAACTTAATCCACTTGTAAACAAATACATATCTATGCACTTCGCTCTCCACGCATGTTCGGAATATCCTCAAACCATCTGGCTGGGTTACATTACATACATTTATGTTGCATACATAAAAAGGGCGATAAATCTGATGCTCATAATTACAGGGGCATTACCCTTGTAAATGGTATTGCTAAGATGTTCTCTCAGATCATGCTGGCTGGTTTTAGACCTAAAAGAATTTGTATAGGCCATATTTTCACCCTAAATTCCCTAATTCAGATGCATTGGTCTATCCCCAAGGAAAAAATTTTAGCTTTTCATATAGATTTCAAAAAGGCTTTTCATTTAGTAAATCACTGTCATCTATATCGCAAAATTTTGACGATAAGCATGAGCACTAAACTTATACGAACTATAAAAAATCTCTATGATGACGCTAACCTGTTTATCCGTATTTCCGAGGGTATCACTTCGTCCGTTAAGGTAACTTTCAGGGTCCTTCAAGGAGAGATCCCTAGTCCTCTCCTTTTTGCGCATTTCATATACGATTTAGAAGAGTACATGAGAAATCCTGGCATGCATGGGATTTCCATAAATCGTTTATGTGATGTTATCCTACTTGCTTATGCTGATGATCTCATCGTCTTCGCTTACTCTCAGGCTGACTTACAAGTCAACAAAAATCTCATCGCGCACTACTGGATGGAAAATTTTTCAGCGCTCAATGAAGCAAAATTAATGTTTATGGTACACCATAAAGGTGGACCATGTGAATACAAATTCTTCTACGCGTCAGACTCAGGTTTTTCTTATAAAGAGTTCATAAAAAGAATGTCTGCTGCGAATATTTCCATGGATGCCGTCACAAGAATTTTATTTCAATATAAATCTAATGCCTGGCAAACTAATACTATCCTTTTTCTTCAAGAAAATACTGGGCTTACCACCACCTCCGCCGAACTTCACCCTCCGCTTAGAGACAGACAGAATATAGCTAGCTTACGATATCTTTAATTCAGAGCTAAGATGATTCTTAGGATGCTGGGTATGTTTTGTGATAGGAATCCCAAAAGATGCTTTCTTCAATTGAAGGTAATGGCCTTAAAAGCTGAATGCAACTCGAGGTATAACTGAGTTCTCCAACTGAGAAATATGCTCACCTTAAGTCATCCGGAACAAATGTGGCTTGATTCGAATGCTGTATCTCTCGCTGGAAACGTGGATGTTTTTCTAAATAACTTTTCTGACTATCTCAGGTAACCTCTATCCAGACTTTCAATCATATCTGCATTTTGGATTACCTTCCTACACAGTGCGGCAAATAAGTATCAGTACTCTTCCTACAAATCGTAATCAAAACAAGATATCTGGATTTTTTTGTATTTATTATTCAAGGTACTCGCCCTTCGCTTCAACACACTTGTTACAGCGATTCAATAGTGATTCGAATACATGCGCAAGCTCATTTTGTGGAATAGTCTCCAACGCCCTTGTCGAAGCCGTTTTGATGGTCTCTACGTCTTCAAAAAAACATCCTTTCAATTTTAGTTTGATCTTTGGAAACAAAGAAAAGTCACACGGTGCCGTAACAATTGATTTCAGGAAGTTTGGATCATTTTTGGCGGCTGCAGCGATCTCCCTGGAATGATTGACACGAAGTGATTTCTGCTCGTCCGACAACGTGTGTGGAACAAACTTTGCACAGACCTTTGTTTTGCCCAAATCCTCGTGAAGAATGATTTGAATTGTTTCTTTACTGATATTCAAAGCTTCTTCCATCATTTTTAGAGAAGCATTGCGGTTATTTGCTACGAGCTCCCGAACTTTTCCAATGATTTGGGGTGTGCGAACTGAAATTGGTCTTCCTTCACGTTTGTCATCCTCTAGCGACACTCGACCATCCAAAAAACGTGTATGCCACAGGAAAACATTTGTTCTACTTAAACAATCACCGACGTACACTTGCTGCATCAACCGAAACGTTTCTGCTGCAGATAGACCAAGTTTTGCGTTGAATTTAATAACCGCTCTTTGCTCCATGTCGAAATTTCTACATCGAATCAAAAGTTGTTTCACGAGAACTGTCATAACTGTCATAACTGTCATAACTTCCAGATAGCGTTGCTGGTTGCTGAGAAATAACTTGAGTACTGATGCTTATTTGCCGCACTGTGTATATCATTTCTATTATGGCTCAACTTAGACTTCTAGGCTCTATCAGGGGTTATATACGTTTTGGGGAACATAAATTTGCTCACGACCCTGCTAGACTCTGCCCCTTGTGTAACCTTTCTGTAACAGAGGATCTTTATGATTTACTAGCTGTATGTCCTGTCTATTCAGAGTCAAGAATATCAGTCTTTGGTCAGTCAGCAACCGCTACAGCCAACAGCCAGCATTGTACGTCCCTCAGATTCTACAAATTAGAACCTTCTTTCTGGAGACGTGATTGTTCTGATATGTTTAAACAATTTCTTTCTTATAAAATTTTTGTGATCTACTTCATTCTATTCTGCTGTTTAATTTGGTTGAATATGATTACAATTGTTTATATTTACATCTTATATTATTACTCATTTGTATCTATCTTTGATCAAAAAGCAAATTATTTAATAACAATAATAATAAAATCAGCAAGCATTTTAAATTGATTGAAAATCTTTTTATATGTTATGCACAGCAAACATGAAGCTGAACGTCTAAACGATATGCGCTCACTCTGCAGATAATTCTGGTTTGAGGTAAATGACCTTTTAATTTTTACGCGCATGATTGACGTGCAAAGATTGAGCATCCAAAACGGGTCACGGGATCCTCAACGGATGTTCTATATGAGTGAAATCAAGATCATCGTATTGACTATCCCGGAATGATAACTTTATTATCTTAATAGTGAGTCTAAACGCCTTCTAACGGTCAGGCTGAACATAAAATGAGAGTCTCTCTTACTCATTCGAAAAAGTTGTGGTAGGCCCTTTCGACCATCTAGAAGATATTACTGACTCTCTAAATTTTAATTCTCTGACTTTAACCCTCCAGTTTTCTCCGTGTAATCTTGTAATAAGTAGAATTTTTTATTCTCGCGATTGGGATGGTATTAACCATGTTATATCCTTATTTGGTTGATGTATGAATGCTGCAGAACTGAAATACACAACGACAGATAAATAATTTTTGAGTATCTCATTGTGTTGGAAATTATAATATTGTTGCAGATTTTAACAGTAGAAATTCTGGAGGAAAATTCGAACTATTACAATCTAAGAGTAACTTATCAATAGACGTTTTACATGTAGAATCTTGTGAATCTGAAGTTACTTGTGACATTCTTGATTTGGGTCAGGATTTACGTAACTCCCTAAAGAATCGGGAAGAATTTCAAAAGAAAGATCCTCATATAAAAAAAATCTTAAAAAAATAGAACAAGTCTGTATTTTTATACTCTGTATAAAAATGTATAATTTCAAGGAAGTGAAAACATAGATCCAGAGAGAAAGCGAGAGTAACCACTTCCATAGGAAGCACAACTATCAGTTTAGTGGCGCCTCTGCGGCCCATTTCGGGTAGCTTCTTTCAGACGGGCGCCGGGTCCGATGTATGTGGCCGCTAGAGAGAATGTCGGCTTTCGGTTTGCTATATTTGTCTTTTTATAGAATAGTGTAATCGCATTTTAAGGGGGTCTAGTTAATTTAAATTTCACAGTGATAGTACAATATTGCTGAAGAGGAAATTGCAAATTGTCTCAAAGTCATCTAAAAATGTTTGCGCAATTTTGACAGTTTGCAGGTTATGTTGTTATTTTCTCCCTGATGTTTCGATATTTTCTCTGCAAAATCTGTATGTTTTACAGGTTTTCAAAATCGTATCAAAGTTTTATCATTTTCGTTGCTAAGATGATATTATTTGTTTTAATGGATTTTAGGTTCAAAGGGCCCACTTTTAATTCGACTATCGCCCAAAATTCTTGGAAATTTCTTACAAAATATTACAAATAAAAATCTCGATTGATTTTTTAAAATAAAAAATTATCCGACGGTATCGCAATGGAGTCAAACATGCTAATAAAATATAACTTTTGTTTAAGTTATAATTTTTGAAATAAGCAAGAATGAAATTTTTGAAAATTCATGTAATTTTCATTAAAAAGTATTTGTTTTGTTCTATGCATGTCAAGCAAGGGGCTGTGCATAACCTACGTAATCTTTTATTCTGAAATTTTGAACCACGTATCCCCCTTTTTTAAGGTGCACAAGTCTTAAACTCCACCGTCCTCATTTTACATAACTTTTGCCGAATAAATTTTGTTTTGTGAATTGAGTGGTTATCCAAAAATTACGCAAGATGATTTGGGATAAGGGAGGATTTACTAAAATCTTACTGTCAAAAAAGTTTTTTCATTTGAAATAAAAAACAGTTGAAATGAAACAAAAAGTCGAATTTTCAACAAAATAGTTCAATCCTCAACTAAAACGGATTCATTTTCAACCAAAAAGTTGCATTTTTTAACAAAAAAAAATTGATTTTTTACAAATACAAATTCGTAACCATATAGTTCAATTTTCAACCAAAAATACTATTTTTCCACCTTAAAAGACGAATTCTTAACAAAAATCATCAATTTTCAACCAAATAGTTGAAGTTTCAACTAAGAAAGATACATTTTCTACCAGAAATGAATCAATTCAATTTCCAGATAAAAAAAATTAATTATCGTGCAAAAGATTAATTTTCAACGAAAAATGTACCTAATAGTTGATATTTCAACCAAAAAGATTAAAATTTTAAATTTATAACACTTGATTTGAATAAAAAGAGACGCATTTTTAACAAACCAGTTTGATCCTCAACTAAAACAGATTAGTTTTCAACAAAAATGTTGGATTTTGCACTAAAAAGATTAAATTTATGCCAAAAAAGACGAATTATCAACACAATACATAAATTTTCAACCAGGTATTCAAATTTTAATAACAAAAGGATTAACGTTCTCCAAAAGAAACGAATTTTCAACCACATAATTAAATCTTCAACAACAACAAATTTATTTTCTACCTACACTTGTATAGTTAAATTCTCAACCAACAAATTTTTAACAAAATAGTTAACATTTCGACCAAAGAAATTAATTTCTAACCATTATGATGAATCATCATATTACAAAAATGAATTTTTGACAAAGTAGTTCATCTTTCTACGAAATACTTTGAAGTAAGTGCTTTTCAGTTAAAAATTCCTTGCTTCTATTCTACTACTGTTTCTAAATATCTAGTGCAAAATGTATTTGAAAAGATAATTGTATGTATATCCTTATTACAAAGTTGATAACAAATTTATTTTGAACCGCCGATTTATCCATAAAGACAATTTTGAAACCAATATTCAGAGCTATTACTACGTAATTTTTATCATAAACAATACGTTTCATTCTCAAACGATATCACTTTTAATTAGAATCAGATTAGAATAATTAAAATACACCCGAGAATAAAGAATCTAATGGTTTTTAATAAATTATTTCTCGGAGATTTCATTGTAGATAAACGTTTATTTTTTAGCCTGCTGGCATTAAAAAATTGACTTGCTTACATTTCCTTTTTTTTTACAGAATTTTCTTAAAACTAACCCTTAAAACTAACATCCTTCCACGCCTTATCTCTAACGCCGCTCGCTCTTATCGCATTGCCTTCCTCGCTTCGCCTCGCCTCGCACGCATGTCCGTACTTTCTTGCTTTGCCTCGCATTAACAAACTCTGACTCTGCGGCTAATCCCTAATACTTATATACTATTTACAATATTTACATTTACTTATATTTACTTCCTCCTCTATTTACAATCTTTCCTTCTCCATTCCTCTTCCTCCTTCCTTCTGTTCTTCTCCATCTTACCCAAGACTCCCTTCAACCATGCTACTGCCCTTTTGTCCCCCCTTTCATGCATCAATACCTCCATGCTTATCCCACTCCTTTCCACCTCTACGCACTCCTCCAACCAGTGCTCCACTCTTGCCTCCCCCTTCCCACATAGTTCACACATCCTCTTTTCCCTAGCGAGCCAGAACCTATTATAACTCTCCATGCACCCACATCTCATCCTCGCTATAAGCTCCTGACTTCCTTTCTCTCCTTTCTCACACAAATATTGCGCTCTCGCCCTTGGCATAATCCACACATAGTTCCCATTAAACCTTGTCTCTCTTATTCTCTCTTCCCCTGCTGTCTTCTCTCTCTCCATGCTGTTTTTCTTAACCAACTCATATACCTTCCTTCCTTCCTCATGCATCCTTCTCACTTCATCCATCTGCAGTCCATTCGTTCTAAAATACCTTTCTCTTTCAAACTCCATCTCCCCACCCCCTCACCTGTTCTCCTTCTCCCACCAACACTCCCTAACCAGCTTACTTCCCCCCTCTTCCAAAAATTTCTCCTCATATTAACACGCCCGATTCCCCGCTAGAATCCCTACATTCGTTCTCCCCGTCTTCCTTCTGACAATATAATTAGACGTGTTCCTTGCCAGCCCCAGTGTCCACTTTACATATCTCTCCTGTGTCCTATTTACCTCTTCGCTTTCCTTCCACCCCCACACCTCTATTCCATACAATAGCACACTCATCACTAGTGAGTCAAACAATTTCATTCTCCATCCAAAATCATCTGCGAATAACTTCTTTCCCAACCCCCACACCTGCCTCATCACCACATTTGCCCTCCTCACTCTCTCTTTTATGTGACCATCCACTCCGCCATTCCTCCGAAACAAGAAGCCCAGGTACACAAACTCTTTCACCTCCTGCACCGCCTTTCCCTTGCACTTCCACTCCCCTTCCTTATCCCTTCCACCTCCTTTTCTAAAAACCATTACCTTGGACTTTTCCGCATTCAGTTCTAACCTGTTCTTATCCAGGTATCTTCTCAACCTCTTCGTCATTTCCTTTAAGGCCTCCTCGCTTTTTGCCAACAACACTATGTCATCTGCATATGCTAGCGACCAAATTCTAACCCTTGTCTTAACCCCCTATCCATCCAGAACCCCTCCGAAGTCCCCTGTCCTCCTCTTACCTTATCTTTGGCCTCTTCATATATCTCCCTTACCCTCTCGATCAGGCCTCTCTCCACTGCCCTATCCTCCATCGACTCCATCGACTCCATCGACTCCCACAACCTCCCCCTATCCACCGACGGAAACGCGCCTTTTAGATCCACAAAAAACGCGTACCCCTTCTTCGCTAATTCTCTATCCACCACGTGCTGCAGAACGTAGATATTGGCGATAATACTCCTACCTGCCCTAAAGCCCGCCTGCGTCTCCGGCAATATTCTTTTCCCCTCGAAATCCTTCCGCAGCCTCTCCGCCACCACCATCGCGTATACTTTATACGCCGTATTCATTAGCGTAATCCCTGTATAATTTTCCTGCCTATCCCTATCTCCTTTCTTATACAGCGGTACTATTAACCCTTTTCTCCACCCTCGTGGGAATCCCTCCCCCCTCCATACTTTCTTCACTACCTCCTTCAGCCTCTGCCTAACCTCTTGTGTACTAAACAGCCATGCTTCGTTCTCTACCTCATCCAGCCTTGCTGATTTTGACCTTCTTAACTTCCTTATCTGTTTCTCTATCTCCTCGTCATTCAACTCCTCCATCTCTGCCTAGCCCGTTCTTCTACTGCGAATCTCTCCATCTCCTCCCACCCTTGCCTACCTTCCCCCCACCTTACCTACATGTGTATTCTCCCTCTTCGCCCCCAGTTGCCATACCATTTCCCACCGCCCAGCCTCTATCCTCCATCCAGTCCCTTAGAATCTCCCCCTCCTTATTTATTAACCTATCCTTCGAATTCTTTTCGAAGCTCTCCCCTTCCCTGTAAAGGCCCCCTTCCCTCCCCATCTCACGGTCGTAAGACGTGGTTACAGATGAAATTTTACCACGATTTCGCTGGGAGCGGGTGCAATTTTTCAGATTAGCACCCGCTCCCGGCGACATCCTGCGGTTGTCCTTATGACAAACTTTTAACTATATGCACACATACACACACACACACACACACACATATATATATATATATATATATATATCCCTTTTTAAAAGGTCACTTTATCTAATTTTGCATTCATTAGTGAAAAAAATGACAAAGATATAAAAATTATTCCTTATAATAAGAATAAAAAAGTATTAAAAATTCGATCTATTCAAGGAATTATTTAGAATTGAAAAATGATAATCATTAACTTCTTGTGTATGATGTATATATGTATTATGATCCAATATTTTTCACATAGTACATCACGACACTAATTGAAATACTGTTGAATGTCACAAACACAGTATCGAAAAATTGAAGAAATTTTATTTTAATATATATTAAAAGATAAAAAATAAATTTTTTAATGAAAATATGACTATCGAAAAATACGTGGTGAAGTATTCAAAGTCACGAGTCAAACTAACCTTCCTTTCTAACACGAAAACTCTCCAGGCATTGCCAGATTTTTGAAATCGTTCTTTTAAATATAGAATTAGATAATGTTATACGTGTACCAGATACGCACATTCCGACGAAGGATTAACAATAAGAATCAAATAATACTTAAAAAATACATTAATAAAATTGTTGCTAGATATTTCCAAACACTGGTCATATATCTTTTTAGAAGTTCTACGTTATGAAATTATATTATATAATCAGAGAGGAAAATCTGGAAAAATTAGACCCGAAAAAATTGCATAACGGCAGATATAGGTATGTAGAATAGCAGATTAATGGGGTGGGCCGAAAAAACAACATTTTTGAAAATACTTGCATCAAAAAAATGTAGTCTAAATACGTCAAATAAACAAAAATTCAACAAAAGAAATTAATCTTATAACAAGAATGATGTTTTCATTTGAGAAACCTTATTGCTTGAAACAAGAAAAATTTTATTTGATCCAAAAGTTATTTGACTGGGCGTATTCAGTACTATACATTTCTTTGACTCCAGTAATCTTTTTTCGTACTGTAAAAATAAAACATTCTAATGAGATTTTTAAATAAACAATGATCCTACGGTGTCGAAATGCGGTCAGAATTTTTCAATTTTTAGAATTTGAAAAAAAATTTCTTATGGATACAAAAATGATAGCAATTTTTTTGAAATTCACTTTTCAGTATTAAATGCAAATGAAAAACTGAAATTAAAAAAATATAACTTTGGCTTGAGATAACATTTTTTGAAAATAAGCAAAAATGACATTTTTAATAATTACCACGCTGAAAAAACCAGTTCTCGTCAGATCACTAAAGTTAAGCAGCGTTGGGCGCGGTGAGTACTTGGATGGGTGACCATTCGAGAATACTGCGTGCTGTTGGCACATCGGGGGTGTGGTGTGCCCAACTTGTACTTATTTACTACAAGAAACTATCCACCTAGAAACACTACCAAAATCGGGTAGTTTCACGCCTACCCTGAAAGGGAAATGGCTTAATGGTATACCAAGTGGTTCGCAACTCGACCGATGGAGTGTACACTGACATCAAGTGATTCCAGTGAATTCATGTGAATTCAAGTAACTTCACGACAGTGACTTCTGCAAAGGTGTACACCTGACATCACGAGTTGTTATCCTCTCGATATTAACGTAATTTTTATTAACATTTGTTGAAATTTAAAAAAGTAGCATGTATAGCATGTCTGAAGTTCGCACTGTACAAACAAGCTATAATTTCTGGGAATCACTAAAAACAATAGTTAATAAATTTGGTAGAAAATTCAAATATTTAGTCGAAAGATGAACTACTTTCATAAAAATTCATTTTTGTAATTTGATGATTCATTATTTGGGCTAAAAATTAATTTCTTTGGTCGAAAATTTAACTATTTTGTTGAAAATTTGTTGGTTGAAAATTTATCTACGAAGTGTTGGCAGAAGATTTTTTTTTACTTTAAGATTTAATTATGTCGTTGAAAAGTCGTTTATTTTGTGGAACGTTAATCCTCTGTTTCAAAATCTAAATACTTGGTTGAAAATTTATGTACTGTGTTGATAATTCGTCTGTTTTGGCATAACTTTAATCTTTTTCGTTAAAAATGCATCATTTTGGTTGAAAACTAATCTGTTTTAGTTGAAGACTCTTAGGTACATTTTTCGTTGAAAATTAATCTTTTGACCGATAATTAATTTTTTTCCAAAGAAAATTAAACTGATCCATTTTTGGTAGATAAAGTATCTTTTTTAGTAGAAACTTCAACCATTTGGTTGCAAATTGGTGTATTTTGTTGAGAGTTCGTCTTTTTTGGTAAAAAATGAATTATTTCGGATTGGAAATTCGTTTTTATTTGGTTAAAAATTAATTTTTTAACTGGAAATTTAACAATTTGGTTGCAAATTCCAATTTCTGGTTGCAAATTTCTGCAATTTTTGGAACATTCGTCTTTTTTGGTGGAAAAATAATCTTTTTGATTGAAAATTCTACTACATAGTTACGAATTTGTGAATTTAGATGAAAATTCAACTGCTTTGTTGAAAAATTGTTCTTTCTCAGTTAAAAATGCATATTTTCGCGTTGAAAATTCATCTTTTTCGCTTGAAAATTGTACAATTTGGTAGAAAATTCAACTGTTTGGTCATTTTTGGTTTTTAAATTCAACTATTTGGTTGAAAATGTATGTAATTTGTGCAAAACTCGTCTATTTTTGTAGAAAATCCACCTTTTATTTAAGAAATTCAACTTTTTGGTTGAAAATGAATCCGTTTTAGTTGAGGATTAAACAACAACCTTTTTTTGACAGTAAGATTAAGCCAATTCTCCCTTACCCCAAATCGTCTTACGTGAATTTTGGATTACCACTAAATTCACAAAACAGATTTTAGTCGGCAAACATTTTTTAAAATTGGGGCGACGGAGGTTTAAATTTGTGCACCATAAAAAAGGGGGGTACGTGGTTCAAAATTTCAAAATAAAATTTTACGTAAGATATGCACAGCCCCTTGCTTTTAGCTATTAGCATGTTTGAATCCATTGCGACACCGTCGGATAATTTTTCATTTTAAAAAATCAATAGAGATTTTTATTTGTAATATGTTGTAAGAAATTTCCAATAATTTTTGGCGATAGTCAAATTGAAAGTGGGGCCTTTGAACTTAAAGTCCATTAAAAGAAGAAATATCATCTTAGCAATAAAAATTATGAAAATTTGATACGTATTTGAAAACCTGTAAAACATACAGATTTTGCAGATAAAATATCGAAAGATCAGGAAGCAAATAACAACATAACCTGTCGTAACTGTCAAAATTGCACAAACATTTTTAGATGATTTTGAGACAATTTGAACTTTCCTCTTCTGCAATTTTACTACCACTGTGAGATTTAAATGAACTAAACCTCCTTAAAACGCGATTACACTATTTTATCACACCAACGGCCATACCACGCTGAAAAACCCAGTTCTCGTCAGATCACTGAAGTTAAGCAGCGTTGGACGCGGTTAGTACTTGGAAGGGTGACCATTCAAGAATACTGACATGAGTGCTGTTGGCACATCGTGGGTGTGGTGAGCCCACACTTGTAGTTATTTATAACTACAAGAAAAACCTAGAAACACTACCCGAATCGGGTAGTGTCACGCCTACCCTGAAAGGGAAATGGTTTAATGGTATATATAAAAAGAAAAATATGGCAAATCGAAAGCCGATATTCTCTCTAGCGGCCACATACATCGGACCCGGCGCCCGTCTCGTACTTTCGAGTTGCGCCTGTGTGCGTAGCATATGCGCGAGCGTACATAAAACAATAATTTATGTACGTCAGTTCTATTATTGGAAATCGTTGAATCAATATGTAAAAAAATGTGTCCTTTCATGCAATTTTTGCCCAAAAGTGAAAAAGCTAAATGTTCCAATGGAAAGTCAATATAATCTCGTTTACTTTAAAGAGCACGGTGTCCTAATTACTGCCCTAGCGGAAGAAAGGGAAAGGTTCGGAAATACCGCGTCGCAAAGATTCGGAAAGAGTTCGGAAAAAGGTTCCGTTCCGATCCTTTCCGAATTATATGGGACCTTTGCTTCCGATTTCTTTCCGAACGTCGAGCTGTCCCATGAACCTTTCCGAGTCTATCAGAATGTCCCACTCTCCGACTTCTTTCCGATCATATCCGAGTGTCGCCGAATGTTCCCGATTTCTTTCCGAATGACTCCCCACTTTACTCTTTCCGAATGTATCCAATTTCTTACCGAATCGAATTAAAAAATATATATTCTCGTAATAATAATTTACTTTTATCTTCAAAGCATTTTAAATTGCAGTAATCCTATTAATTCCTGTTGAATCCAGCGAAGACGATTCCTAAAAACCTAGAAATAGAGAAATTTCATAACTCAGAAAGCCTTTTTGACTTTCGAACTTTACGGACATTATTGCTGCACATCATCACATCTAAACTTTCCAAAATTTGAATATTCCATTTACCCATCTCTCATTTGTAATTACTATAAGAAGTCCTTTATAAAATTCTTTTTTTGTATGGTAAAAATAATACACTATGAAATATAAATTGCACTGAGCTGGACTGAATGATGAAAAGCCATAAGAAGGGTCACTTTAATCGATTTCCATATTCACAATAAAAAGCAAGGTTTACTGAAAAAGTTACTGAGTCCGCAATAACGTTTTACTGAAAACACTGGAAAGCACTATGGGAAAATAGGAATATCCTAAATTTGTTGTGATTTCAATCAAGAATCTTCGGGAAAGCTCTGACAGAATCTCGTCGTCTCTGCTTACTCACTCACTCGCTTCCAGTTGTGCAATCGATAAACCCAATCGATAGTAAGTATTACGTTAATGAGCGTCAACCTCTGCCAATGATAATGATTCTTGTAGATCTCACAAAAAATATAATCACATTTAATTGCTTTGCTACAAATGATCCTTGGTTCAATCGAGCTCAGTGCAATCGAATACCTGCCATAATCGATATTAATGAAATCGAAGAAACAAACTGGCGACGCAAGAGACGCTGATAGCGATTTTCCCAAGATTTTTGTTTAGAATCACAAAAATTTTCGGAAATACCTATTTTCCCATAGTGTTTTCAGTCAAACATTATTTTGTGCAGTTATTCTTGGAGTAAATCTGTTTTTTTAGTGTCAGTATAGAAATGGAGCCAATTGATGCTTTTACAAGTCCAGCTTAGGGCAAATTATATCTCACATACAGTTTTTTTACAATACAAAAAAGCAATTTTATGAAAAAACGAAATACAGTATTCAAAAATGATAGTTGCGTAAATGGAATATTTGAAGTGTGGAAGTAAAAAAGGCTTTCTTAATAGTTATGAAATTTTCCTATTTATAGGTTTTCAGGAAAAATCTGTGTACGACCGTTTATTTTCAATAGAGAATAAGTAACAGCGAGACATACAGAAGAAAATGCATATATTTAGGTAGAATTTGCACCTTTTTGCACCTGTCTTGTTGTTGACTAATATACGTCATTTTTTTTTTTAAATTCATTTCTTTGGTTGAAAGTTTAACTATAAAGTTGAAGATATCCTTCAAAATTCAAATATTTGTTTGAAAATTTCTGAATATATATATATGATAAGAACATGAATAAAAATATATTTATTATTTTTATATTTATTTTAGTGATATTTCTTTTTATATTTCATTATATTCATACATTTATTTATTTTTTTTTAAATCATAAATTTATTAGTGAATTATATGTTATTATTTATTATATTCATTTATTTCAAAATAAATATATATATATAATACATATATATAATAATTACATCATTTAATTTATATTTTACATTTCACATTTATTCGGAAAGAAATCAGAACATTCGGAACGAACATAAACTAGTGGGACACAGGTGAAAATTTGGAATTAGCTATTGGGACACTGCGAAATTTATTCGGAAAGAAATCGGAAAGGTTAAGAAAGAAGTAGATGCAGTGGGACACTTCGGAGAAAGTTCAAAAATACGTCGGAAACCTTCGGAAACAGAGGCGTCCGAAAAGAAATCGGAAGCAAAGGTCCCATACAATTCGGAAAGAGTCGGAATGGAAAATTCGTTCCGCGCCCTTCCGTTTCTTCCGCTAGGGTGTCGACTTATGCGGTGAATTGCCGAGATCTAGTGGTGGTGTGGAGTATATTTATGTAATATTTGATGCATTCTCAAAATATGAGAAGTCGAGGGACTGTGCACTGAGTTTCTCCTGACTTCTACCTCGAATCGAGTATGGGAATCCTTCTGGGTTAAAAATATTTATTTTTATGTCTTCTCCCCATTTATGGAATGAAAATTACATCTTCAGAACATATTATTTAAATCTGAAATCTTTTATTATTATTTGTCACCAAGAGTCTGAACTAGTTGGAGGAGTACTGCCAGTGATCATGGAGTAGTGTTTCCAGCGGTCTATACAGGGTGTCCCAGACTCAAGTGTCCGGACTTATATCGCCGTATAAAAATAAAAAAACTGATATTTGGAAAAGGAATTTTCTATTTATTATTTTTATTTTTATACAGCTATATAAGTCCGGACCCTTGAGTCTGGGACACCCTGTATTGTAGTCGGTTAGTCTCGTCAAGTCGTTCGGCAGTAGTCGGCTATCTGACTCCGTGAATATTCAAAATTCAGCCCCTCGTATAAGGTTGTATGAAATAAAAAGGGCAGGAACTGAAATATTTCTTAAAAATATGTTCGATTCATACATTCCTGAAATGAGAAACCCCAAAAGAGTATTGGCAATATATTCATCCATAAGATACGCCAAAATCAACTTAGTTGAGAGGGTTGTGAAGAAGTTGAGTAGATTTTTTCGTACCCATTGTTCCGGCAAACATACTCGATGGGCACAATGTATATCTGATACCGAGTATTTTGTAAACGCAACCACTCGTATTTGAAAACAGTCCTGTAAATTAGATAAAGTTACACTCCAATTTTTTCACGTATTTTTCGGTCCCTGTCAAAGTGTCGGAATGCCTAATCGTACCAACTTAAGGAAATACGTTCAACGCTCCAATGGATAGGTTTGATAATTTTTCCATCCCGTTATTTCCTCGATTCTCCCACGAATATATATAATTAAAATAAACGGTTGAACAACCACCGCAGGGTCTCGCTGGGAGCGACTGCCATCTATAAAAATGACACAGGCACCCGGTAAAACCGGGGTAAATCACAGTTATGGCCACGTCTCACAACCGTGAAATGAATGGCCACAGGGCACAACGAAATTACAACGACAGGCCGGCAAATATAGTTCATTTCTCTAAGATTTGAGAACGATGTCAGGCCTCGAATGTGTAACGGAGACTGCTGTCCGAAAATCTTAGTCCAAAAAATTTGGTACTTCTCGTTTTGGACACTTGAATCTATCTCCCTCGAAGCATTCGGTAGAGTAGGGTCGTGGCCAAGACCGTAAGAGCGACGAAAATGGTAATAAAGCACTCACAGGGTCGCATTATGTCTGTAGAGATACGCCGTTCCCGCGTGTGTGGGCCACCCGGACAGTACGTGTTCTAGATACTCAGCGTGTGAATGCAATGTTCGGCACCTATCGTTGGGAACTTCTTGACGTAAAATGCGGTCACGGTATACTAAGCTAGATGTGACACCGGCTTGGCATATATATATATATATATATATATATATATATATATATATTATTAATTAAATAAAAATTAATCTGAAGAAAGGAAAGATTACTGGCATTCCCAAGGACCCTGAGCTTGTGGATATAAGTGTTATTAGGCATCTTAATACTGGAGAGACCTATACATACCTGGGCGTGCCTCAAAGCCGCATTCAGGACCTAATATTAGTGACGGAGTCTCTCCGAAGCAGATACAAGCATCTTCTTCGACAGATTTGGTCTTCATATTTGTCGGCGTTAAGCAAGGTATCTGCGACTAACATGCTTGCCGTCCCGGTTCTACTCTTCTAGTTTGGGGTGGTTCAATGGACGAAGAACGAGCTTAAGGCCCTTGATGTCACCACACGTAAGATCATGCATATGCATAAAACTTCCATATCAATTCGTCAGTTCCGCGATTATACATTTCACGCCGTCAAGGCAGACGCGGACTTCTGAATCTCCAGTGTCTTCATAACGGAATTGTCCTAAGTACAGCTTACATCGTTAGGAATGGCAGGGATCCTCTCCTAAAGATGGTCACGAACCACGAGATGATTGGCGAAGGAGCATTCCTTTACAAAGCCGCTGAGCAAGCGGCCGAGACCCTTGGCCTGAATTTTAACATCAGAAGTGAGGAAAATGCATTACTCCATCTAGATGCTTCACTTCTAGAAGCCGAAGTAAAGGAAGCAGAGGTTGGAACATTTCACCAACAGCTACTCGACAAGAAAATGCATGAAAACTTTCACAGAAATGTAGAAAAATAGTCCTTGTCGATGGCGCAAACTTTTGCTTTCCTGAAATCATCAGGGCTTAATTCAGGTACAGACGGTTTTATTTTCGCATTCCAGGACGATGTTGGTCGCGACCCTGCCCTGCCGAAAGCTCCAAGGGAGATAGAGTCAATTGTCCGAAATGAGAAGTGCCAAATTTTCTGGAACTATGATTTTCGGGCAGCAGTCTTAAAGCCATACCCGCGTGCCAAAAATATGCCAAGGCACTTGCGAGATGGATGCAGAAAGCTGTCATCCTTGGGTCATCGTGGTGATTTATATAAATTATATATATATATATATATATATATATATATATATATATATATATATACACTCTTTGCTTCATTTGCATGACCATCTAGACGCAGAGCCTTGCAAATATGGTAATGAAGTGATTATACTTAGTTAATATACACATTCCTCATCATTATTGAAATTACTTAATTGACCTGCGAGGATGTAAGACACAGTTCTGACAAATAGGGTTTTTATTCGTCAAGAAATTACGATTTTTCAAGTCTTTCGTATAAATCGACCTCTTGAAAAAGAGGATAAGATGAGATAATTTTTACTTAAATTTTCGCGCCTTAATGGAATTATAAATGTACCGCTTGAATTCTTAGCTAAACACATATTGCGGCACTTCCCGCCTCGCTTTAATAGTACAGGAGATAATTGCGCGGGCCAAGAAACCAAATGTACTGGGTTTCGCACAATGACAAGTTTAGACGCAAATCGATGGGTGTTGTAATCACTAGTAATTTTAATTTCACAGTATTTTTATTGACTACGTTTGAGGAGTTCTGTCTCAAACAGTTATTAATCGTGTTTTAATGGATCACCAAGTATAAATCTTCAAGACTGTGGTAAAAATAAGTGCAAGTTTTGTAAAAATCTAAACGTGCAAATTAGTAATACAGCAGAATTTTTTATTATTTTCAATCCATGAATTTCATAACTTTCTTTAAGTCTCTCTGACATTTCTTAATATTATCTGTTTATATCAAATAAATAATATACTACACAATTATTGAAGTCCTATTTACTCTATTGGATTTAGCCTGATTTTAACAGGTTATGGGCCCAGCACGAGATACAAAAACAGATTGAAAAACGTACAAATTGTCAGAGGTTAAAGGAAAGAAAAGAAAAAGTTTGGATCTAACGCAACGCTATAAAAATGAATGTTGGAAACTCAATTCGGCTTGAGATGCTTGGTAAAAAGAACTACAACACCTGGAAAATCAAGGTAGAAGCTCTTTTAATTAAAAATGATAGCTGGAAATACGTGTGCGGTGAAAATAAGCGACCAGATGTCACAGCTAATGACGAAGCGTCAGAACGCCAAAAGGTTTGGTGAAGTTGACGGTCTCAGACGGTGAAAAATCTAAAAAATTTAATCTAGATAATACTCTTTTTGTTCCAGATTAACGAACAAATTTGATGTCTGTTGCTAAAATTACAGACAAAGGATTCAAAGTAATTTTTGATAAAGAATCTGTTGTAGTGATAGATCAAAAAGAAGATATTAAGTTGAGGGCTACACGAGTTAATAATTTATACTGCATATCTGAGCATATTGAACAAGGAGGAAATATTATCGCCAAACCAGTACCAACAAATTTAATAGTTTGGCACAAACGATTTGGGCATTTAAATGAGAGAAGTTTGAAGGATTTAATGACCAAGAACCTTGCTCATGGAATTAAACTAGAGAAAAATGCCAAATTACCACCATGTGAAGTTTGCTTTAAGGGAAAAATGACGCAAAAACCGTTTCCGAAGAAATCAACAAAATCCACAGAAACACTAGAAATAGTTCATACTGATTTGTGTGGTCCAATGAGGTCAGCATCTCTCGGAGGAGCAGAATATATGGTTGGCTTTGTAGATGATCATACTCGATGGTGTGAAGTAAGGTTTCTCAAGAAGAAAAGCGAGACTCTATCTGCATTTAAAGACTATAAGAATATGGTTGAAAATCAAACAGGTAAGAAAATAAAGAACTTGCAATCAGAGAATGGGACTGAGTATTTGAATAAAGACTTTAATGATTACCTAAGCTTAGCCGGAATTAAAAGAAGATTAACTGTTAAACACACTCCACAACAAAATGGCGTAGCTGAAAGGAAAAACAGAACGTTAATAGAAATGGCTACCTGTATGATGATTCAAGCCAACGTCCCACCACGTTTTTGGGCTGAAGCTATAGTAACAGCAAATCACGTCCGAAATCGATGCCCCTCAAGATCTCTTAATGGAGAAACCCCATTCTGGAACTGGACAGGAAAACTACCTGTAGTGTCATATTTTAGAGTTTTTGGATGTAAAGCTTTTACACTAGACACAGATCCGAAAAGAGGAAAATTCACACCACGATCTAGAAAATGCATCTTCATTGGATATTCCGAAGAAAAGAAAGCATACAGAGTATGGTTACCTGACACCGGAACCATAGAAACTACTCGTGATATCGAATTTCTCGATGAGTTTGAGGTTAATCAAAAATTTGAAAACTTCGTTTCAGAAGATGTCCTCCAGAAAATGAACACTGAAATTAAAGATACTGGAACACCTGAAAAGTCGAAACCTGAAACCATCGAATTTAATTTTCCAAAGACTGAACAAAGAGAGCAAGAACAAGAAGTTGAATCGATGGAACATCATCAAGGAGTGATAAATAGTTCTAACCAAGATGAAGATTTTTGGGAAGATGCTGAAGATCACGAGCTACCAATGAATAATATTGATTGTATCAACATCGACGAAGATTCTCAGCACCAAAATCATCAAAATGACGATGGAGAAATTAATGTTGAAAATATCGAAAACATTGACGAAGAGAACGAGGAAGGAGAACCTTCATCTATACGTAGAAGAGGACCTGGTAGACCAAAAATAATTCGGACTGGAAACCGGGGAAGACCTACTAAACAGTACTATCCACCAATCTCTAGATCAGCACAAACTCAAGAAGATCTACAAGAAGCCAATATTGCAGAAATATCAATAAAAGAAGCAATTTCGGGTCCTGAAGCTGCTGAATGGAAAAATGCAATTCACAATGAATTCGAAGCGTTACTCAAAAACGACACTTGGGAAATTGTCGATCACCCAAAAGATCGAAGCATCATGAGTAATCGATTAATTCTACGAATCAAGCAGAATGTCGATGGAACACCGACAAAGAAAAAAGCTCGACTTGTAGCTCGAGGATTTACTCCACGGTCAGGTATAGATTATAATGAAACATTTGGTCCGGTGTGTCGTATCAGTTCTATTCGATTATTGTTGGCACTAGCTGTCGAGATGGACATGAATATACATCAACTAGATGTATCCTCTGCTTACTTAAATGGTGATATTGCAGAAGAAATTTACATGAATCTACCTAACCTTATTGAAGAAATTTTATATGATATCACACAAATAAAGGCAAGTGGAAACAAAAAAATTTCCGATCAAGCTCTGGAAATGCTTTACGAAATCAAAAAGGGAAACAAAGTATGTCGAATAAAGAAAGCTTTATACGGTTTACGCCAATCTGGACGTCAATGGAATCTCAAATTTGACGAAAAATTGAAGAATTTCGGTTTACAAACTTCAAGTGCTGATCCTTGCATTTACTTCACTAAAAACGGATTTGATCTACTTACCTGAGCAGTTTATGTTGATGATATACTAGTAGCATCTAAAAATATCCAATTGATAAAAAATCTGAAGCAGTTCTTGATGTCGCAGTTTGAGATGAAAGATCTTCAAGAATTCCACTACTGTCTGGGAATAGAATTCGCTCACATCGAGGGGAAGATAAAGATTACTCAAGGATGATATATCAAAGATATTTTGGAGACGTTCGCTATGAGCGAATCAAAATCTGTCGCTACCCCAGTGGATTCAAGCCTTAGGTTGATTAAACCCGTAAAGATATCCATGGAAACTATGCAAAGATATCCTTATCAAGAACTTATCGGTTCTCTATCATACTTGGTAACATGTACGACACCTGACTTGGCGTATGCAGTGAGCTATTTAAGTCAGTTCAACAGTTGTTACGATATGGAACATTGGACAGCTGCTAAAAGAGTTCTTCGATACTTAAGAGGTACAATCGATTATGGCATCATTTTTCAAAAGACCAATGATGGTCCTACAGGCTACGTTGATGCTGATTGGGATGCATGTCCTATAGATCGACGTTCTTACACTGGTCACGTTTTTACACTGAGCGGAGGTGCTGTAGGTTGGGAATCTAGGAAGCAAAAAACGGTTGCCCTCTCAAGTACCGAAGCTGAATATATGGCTTTAACCGAAGCGACCAAGGAAGCTATATATCTTCGACGATTTCTTCAAGAACTAGGATTGATAGGAAATACTCCAATTCAGATACTTACTGACAATCAAAGTGCTCAAAAACTGTCTAATAATCCTGTATTTCATGCTCGAACAAAGCATATTGACATCAAGCATCATTTTGTTCGAGATGCAGTAAAAGTTAGTGCAGTGACTATTAAATATCTGCCAACTGGAGAAATGATAGCTGATGTTTTAACTAAAGCATTAAGTGGTCCAAAACATATCAAGTGTTTAACAGGATTCGGATTTTTTTTACTATCGAGAAGACTGAATAATTCCCGCTTGGATTAAGGGGGAGTGTTGGAACATCAATATCTTGAAATCCGCGCTTAAGAATTATATTGTTTATAATGTTTACCTGCGAACCTAACTTCATATAGTCATTCACGTTTTTCATAACTTTCTTTAAGTCTCTCTGACATTTCTTAATATTATCTGTTTACATCAAATAAATAATATACTACACAATTATTGAAGTCCTATTTACTGTACTGGATTTAGCCTAATTTTAACAGATCTCATTCTTTAGCGTCTATATATTTCATCTCTAGCCATTTTTATGGAACTGATAGATGTCCGACAATTTGGATTCTAAATTCTCTCCTTCTTTGAATCAAACGATGCGGGCACTCAATCAACGTCGCCAGGAATTTTATATAAAAAGGTATTTCATATAATAAAATGATTTATCAGATAATTACTTTTTTAACTCGACAAATGGTCATTTCTGTCAAGTTTTAGGATATTATAATAGATTGCGCTCAATTTGCAACATTTTAATGTGTATTCGATTAAATTTTGAAAGCGTGGAAATTCACAATGTTTCAAATAAGTTATTGACCGATTGATTATATGAATTTATTCTCGTTCAATTTAATATATTATACAATTATAGTTCAACCGAAGCCAGATTTCTGTCTTTATCAATTTATAAACGTCTGAATAATTATTTTTACTGATATTATCAAAGCATTTCTCGATTCGAATAAATTCATGTATGTATTTGTATATGCTGAACTATTGGAAAATGCATAGTTTTCGACACTTCAAATTAGGTTTCATTCTGCTGCTGCTAGGAGAGGCCGGGGCTAAGCCGACTTCTCTCGCAAAGCCAAGCGGCGATCAAGGATATAGGAAAGTCTTCTCATGGTGGACCTTGGCTTAGGTCGGATTCATTCAAATTAGAATCTTTTGCCTGGCCTCGGATCATTACCAAGTCAGTTGGATAGGTTTCCTTCATCCAACCTCGGATTAGATCGCATTTCATCGGATAGCAATCCTTGGTTCGATGTCGGGATTGATATTCGGATTTAGTCAGATGAGAGTCCTAGGTTAGATCCGGATAAGAAAAGATTAGGTCGAAAAGGAATCCTTGGGTAGAAACTCAGATTAGATCGGATTCAGTTCAATAGGATGATTTCTTGGTAGAACCTCAGACTAGATCGGATTGGAATCCTTGGTTCGACCTCGTATCAGATCGGATTAAGGTTTATGTAGGGGGTATTCTAACCTGGAAATCTAACCTGAAAAAATCAGTTCGAAATGCTAGCGCAACGAATAATTATCGGGGAGCAATTTTTTCCCCCTTGAAGCTTAACTCCATAGTCGAGGCGGAAAGTCCCTGCGGATCATCAACACTTGCGATAAACATGTAAAATTCCTTAAATATTGCATCTCCAAAGCAGCCAAAAAAAACAGAAACTATGTCAACAGCACCTCCTGCTCTCACTATCGCTCTCTAAAATCGATTTAAATGGACTTCTGGCGCCATATTCAAAATAGAAAAATTATTCCAACAGACATAGGAGTAATAATTTTTACAAAGTTGTAATAAATGATTAAGAGCTGTAAAAATGTATCTCACAAAAAATATATTTTAATAAAAACACGAAAAGAAGGAAAAATACATCGAATTTAAATAAATGACAACAAAAATTCCGAAATAAAATTTTACAGACACCCCCTGACTTTTCGAGAGAGTTTCCTGGCTAAGGGTTGATATTCTAACATCACGCTAAAAACACTTCTGATACCTGTCCGAATCCACCTGAAAAAGCTCCGTGAATATTTTTCAATCTTATAAATGGGAACTTGAATAATTTTGAGAAATACCAGAAGTTTATACCCTTATGATTTGTTAGCAGGTCTCTCGGGTAACTGTTATTGTTCTAACCTCACCTTGAACATCCCATTGGAAACGTACGCAGTAAGATTCGTTTATATAAATGTGGAAAAATTGGGGGAATATTTATCCATCTTATTTTTAGGGAAACACGACCATTTTCGAAAATAATTGTACTTGGTGCCTCTCCGATTTTTTAAGATGGTGGAAAATCATCATATTTGTTCGGGTGACAGAATGACTATCCCTTGCTGGAGCAAGGGATAGTCATTTTAACACCCCCGTGAACCCACCAACGCAGTCAGATTCGTTTCTATAAAATACCACCTAATGCTATACAGCTGGAAAGATTCCAGGAATTCATCTTACCGTTCGAAAATGGAGGAAAATTCCAAAATAATCATTTTTTTGGATTGTCATTCTAACATCCCCCTCAACCCACTCACGCAGTACAACTAAATTCTATACAGCTGGACTGTCAAATGACACCCCCCTCAAACTATCCACGTAGTACAACTACAAACTATACAGCTGCGAAGATTCGGCGACTATTTTCACTTCTCATCCTTGGGAGAAAGAAAAATTTTTCAGAATATTCAAAGTTATTACCTCTTTGATTTTTTTACGTACTCCTCAGGCTATGCGTGTCATTTTAACACCCCCCTCAACCCACCAATGGACTACTACTAAGTTCTATAGAGCTGCAAAGATTTGGTGAATGTTTTCTCTTCTTATACTTCGGAAAAAGGACAATTTTTCGGAAAAATCTAAGTTATTGCCTCTGGGTTATTTGGAGGTGGTCCTCGGGCTAAAGATTATCATTCTTAATACCCCCCCCCCCTCCAAACCACCTACTCAGTACATCTTAATTCTATATGGCTGGAAAGATTCGGTGAATATTATCTCTTGTTATCCTTGGGAGAAAGAACACTT
>CAKNYM010045761.1:92022-118967 GCA_932195095.1 Andricus curvator | reverse complement strand
ATTCTACTCAGAGCGGCGGTATTTATTTACGAGAATAGGAACGCCCCAACCGAGGAAGGGAGCGGCTGCCGGCCCCTGATTGGCCCAGACTCCCGCAACGGAGTCGCAACGGAGCGGTGGGGACACCGTACTCCGTGCTGCCTTCCTTCGATCTCGAGCGTCTTCTCGTTCTTTAAAATTATTTATCGTACAATTCAAAAGTTTTTAATATAAATTAAAAATATTGATTTTAAAGCTGACTAATTTATAAAAATATAATTATTCCCTATTTAATTTCTGTAATTATAATTTAAAACTGTTCAATTAAAAATATCGCATACATTAATATTCTGCGAGCCTTCCAGGAATTAATTTGATACATTAACTAAATATTTACAAGTATTTACATTATTCTGAAAGACCCGAGAACGAGATATAACTTATAAATAGAATTAAAATAAGTATTAATTTACCTTCAACTAAAACTAAATCCCGGGAATAATAAAACTTTCCGAAATTGGTCAGGCCGCTTTGATTTTAAATAAATTACCTATTCTCTAGGTAAAATTTACGAAGGGAAAAACGTTTTAACAAAATAAATTATTTGCTAAGAGAAGAAAACTGGGAAGAAGTATGAAAGAGAAAAAAAAAATAAATTATCTTAGTTAGTTAATGAGTCCGATAAATTCTATTAAAATAATATTATTATTATTCTATAGTTCCTAGGTAAAATCATGAAAGAGAAACGTTTTAATTCAGAAAAAAAATATTGTCTTGAAAATAAATTATCGGCTCTCTTAGTAAAAACTAGGAAGAAGTAGGAAAGAAAAACAAGTTATTTCAGTTTGTCAACGAATCAGATAAATTCTTAATTTAATGCTATTAATTTAATTTTTGTTCATCATTGTAATTTCAAATTTTGTTAATAAGTTAATTTCTTCATATTTTCTGCAGATAATTTTATCTTCTTAATTTTTAACCTGCGAGAGAACGACGCGTGTAGAGAGAGAGAGAAAATGGGAGAAAGTTTGGGACTCGGCGTACGTGACTTGAAGCAAGTTTTCACGGCGTCGTTTCACGCCGGGGAATTTTTCCGACGGCACATCTGTCCGGCGGCGCGTCATGTCTAGCCGCCTGACAATGGCCTACGTGCCAAAACGTTCGCGAAGGGAATTAAATGGGCCCTAAATGAGTCATAGAAGGGAAAGCAAGCTCGTTGAATGATACTATTAAGAAGCAATTAGGACGGAAGGATTTCCAGCTTGGGTTTGTGCTTACAAATTCAAGCGGGGAATTTACCGTGACTCATCGCTTCTTAATGGTTCTAAATATGGGCCTGACTGGCCTATAACACCTAATCGAAGAATAAATTACTTGGATTCCCGCTTTACGCAATCGATTGCTCCACTTCGGTGACGCAAACTGAGTTCCATGATCAGATAATACCCTTTTTCGTTTACCCATCTCCGGAAAGTATAAATCGAACATCTTTTTCAAAATGGTATCTGTATTCTCTTTCTTGATAGGGTATAATTTTACGTACTTCGAGAAGACATCGAGAACTACAAAAATATACTCTAGACCTCCAGTTGACCTTGGAAGAGAACCATAAAAATCTACACAAACCAGATCTCCGGGCCCTGATGATTGGACAAAATTATATGAACATTCCATTTTAACATCCCTTCCAGTAATAAAATTGTCTTAGGTACATGGTGGTTTTATAGACTCGAAGATGTCCGAATTTAGAATGGACACAATCAATGAGCTGTTCAGCTATTATTGATGGAATTAGTACCTGCCATAAATTCAAAAATTTGTCCTTTCGAAACAAGATACTCTGTCTCACCACATAATACTCCAAACTCTCCCGCTTTTCCAATTGACCTAAGATTATTTTTGCATTTGGATCCACTTTTTGCAAAACTGCCAAATTGTTCAGAGAATCACGCAAGTCCCTACCCAGATCTATCTCCTCACAGGCATACGCGACGATTTCCGGTTCAATTTCAATATCCAAAACATCAATGGAAAGACTATTTGGTTGTACGGATTCAAACCTTCCACTCGGGTTCCTGCTAAAGAAATCCGCAACAATATTGTCCTTTCCTTTGCAGTATGAAACTTCAAAGTCATACTGCTGCAAAATTTTACTCCAACGAATCAATCGCGAATTAAGATAAGCGGTCGAATTGATATTTGTCAGGCCCTTATGATCTGTGATAATCTCAAACTTGGTACCCATAAGATACGTTCTGAGCTTTGTGATCGAGTATGCAATGGCCAGGAGCTCTTTCTCGGTCGTTGCATAATTCAACTCAGCAGCCTTCAAACATCGACTTACTAGGGAGATAATTCTGTGATCATTGTTGTAATCATATTGGTATAACACTCCACTAATTCCTAAATCAGAAGCATCAGTCTGCAGTTTATACGGAACACCCGGTATATAATGACTCAAACTAACATAATTAACAAATGCCCTCTTCATAATCTCAAATGACTTATCGTGAAATTCAGTCCAGGACCAAGGATTTTTTTTCTCAACATGTCTCGAAATGGTTCCAAAAGATTGGAATGCCGTGCAGTAAATTGTCGATAGTACGTGCAGAGTCCAATAAACTGTTGCAATTCTTTACGATTTTTTGGTTTCGGAAATTTTCTAATCATTTCTAACTTATCTGTTAGGGGTCTAATACCGTCAGTCGAGAGTTCATGTCCTAAAAACTTGACCTATTTCTGACAAAATATCGATTTTTCTCATTTTAGCGTGAAATTTTTATCTTGTAAAACACTAAACACGGAATCAAGACCTTCAAGATGGTCATCAGAAGATCCAGAAGTAGCAATCGAAAACTCATCGATATAAACTGTTAAAATTTCGTTGAATCGATTACCAAGAGCATAACTGAGTGCGCGAATAAACGCAGGACCAGCCGTCTTTAATCCGAAAGGCAATCGGCAGAACTGAAACATCTTAGAATTATGCAAAAAAGCTGTATATTTTCTACAACTCTTATGTAATGGTATCTGCCAATACCCAGTTGCTTGATCAGTAGTAGACATATACGTTACACCATAAAACTTTTGCATCAATTCATTTATCAAAGGCGGTGATTCGTGATCTAACTCTATGATCTCATTTATATAGCGAGCATCCAAACATACACGCACGGAAAGATAATTTTTTACAACAATCCTTAACGGGCTACAATAAGGACTATCTGACCTTTCAATTATGTAAGTAAGTTATGATTATAAAATTATCTACAATTTTCAAAATGATAAATGAAATGTTTTTACCGGTTCGTTATCCGTATAAATATACCTTATGATTATAGACACCTCAATTTTCGGATAGGTTTTATTATTCTTATTTCATGTACTCATGCAACTTGTGGTTTCAAGTTTCACTTATATTGAAAGCATATTAGTCTTAGGTCCATCAAGCTAGCACCTCCACATTCGAAATTCCCAAATTTGTTTGTATCAGAATTTGGGCTGTATTGCCGATTTTTGGGCTCCACTACTTTTTTTGAAAATTCAAATTTGGAGTGTAGGTGCTGGCTTGACTCAAGCCAGAACCTCCACTACATAAAAAATTGAAAAATTTAAATTCAAAAAGGACAAAATTTTCGGCTTTTTTGGGCTCATGTACGCGCCAACAAACAATCTCCAATAACTACCCGTACCGAAAATTAAACTACCCGCTATGTGAAAACTCAAACTAGGAAGAAACAAACCACACCCTGAGTAAAAACTCAAACATGGAAAAAACAAAATAGAAAGTAGTGTTGGACTTTCCTTGGGCTCACGAATGCTTGATTTTTTTTTTCCAAAAACCACCCCTACATCTAAAAAATCGAACGCCTATTTATGAATTCGAATTTTCAAATAGGCCAAAAATCAGAGACTCTATTCAACCTATAAAATTCCAAGTTCCAAACATCAGAAACTCCATTCACAAAGTCAATTTCTAAAAAAGATCATTCTTTGACAAAGTCACATCTGCGTGATATCAAGGAGTTGCTTTTTATCGTGAAGAGTTGGAGCCCAAAAATCGGTATTGGAATTTTTGAGAAGCCCAAAAATCAGAGACTCTATTTACACAGTGAAATTGTAAACAAAATTATTTTTTGACAAAGTGATATCTGCGTGGTATCGAGGGGTTGCTTTTTAACGTTAAGGGTTGGAGCCCAAAAATCAAAGTTGTTATTTTTGAGGAGCCCAAAAATCAGAGACCCCAATTACACTGATACGTTCCGTCCTGGTTTTTTTTTTAGGTTCGAGGGATGGAAGGGACGAACTGCAGGGATGGAGACGTGGAAGGAAAAAGGAAAGGAATTTGAATTAATTACTCCATGGTTCCGGAGTAACCATTGAGTCGAAAAATTTATTTAGAATAAAGTCCCGCTCCTCGGGATTACGAAGGTCTGGTTTCCGTTTCAAGTATAGTTTGATGTCCTCTAGACGTATCCGCGTGGACGGATTAAAACCATCAGGGACACGCTGTTCGTTCCACTCCATAACGACGTTTGGATCCAAACTTAGGACCGTCTCCCGCTCCTGGTAACACGCCACTGGGATGTGTGTTTTGCGAGCGGCACCTAATTTTGCCCGATGTTCTCTCAAGCGCTTCAAAGCCTTGCGTGGCGAACCCTGCCTGCATAGTGGTGGGGCTAAACGTCCCAGGGGCGAGACTAATGCCGCTAGTATTGGTTGGTGCTGGACTCCGTGGACGGACAGGCGGTGCTCCTTCACCTGCTCCAGCTGGTACTGTCGACGCGGCCGCTGCCTTGGCACGCTGCCGGGCAAGTCTCTGCCGTTTGTTTAATGTCATCCACCCTGTACTCAAAAGGACGACCCGTGAAGGTGCCTGGAGTAGTACCGAGTGAAAGGCGTCAAAAAAAGGTTCACCAGGGACAAATAGCTCCCCAAAAGGACGCCCGGAGGCCCTGGAGAGAGAACTATTTGCTGGTCGAGAAATGCGGCGTTGTGTCTCGGAGTGTCGCCCGACAGTAAAAATATTCACAGTCCTTGATAAAAAACTGTACTACGTATGAACGTTATCTAGTCCTTAAAAGGACTGAAGGTATGTTTGATGAATAAATAGTCCAGGCCTTTTCTGTGATTGATCCTTTAATCCAAAACTTCTCCCTAGGCTGGAGAGTCGAAGAGCGAAGTAGAGCGTGGCGGATGCTGGCGTTGAAATAGTTTGTAGCGTGGTCGGAGACCGAATCAGGCCGTGGTAACTCAATGCTTTAGGAGTGCTCGCGTATATTCGACCGTGGCGCCATCAAACGAGCCCGCAGGTTTTCAAGATAAGATAATAGATGGTTGAGGTTATATCCAGATTATTGGTAGATAACCTACTTAAAAAACTTAATAAATTGAAAAAATCAATACAAAAACAAATAGAAATACATAAATAATTACTGGAATAATCATTTATGTATTTCTGTTTGTTTTTCTATTGATTTTTCCATAAAAACGCGTTTTAAGGAAAAAGCCAAGATAATAGAAGTATGTTTGAGGGCAGCTTTTATTTAAAATGTGTAATCATTTTTATGAATGAAAGTTCGTAGATAATACTGCTCCCTCTCTTAGTTTCTGTTGCTGCGTACTGCCGCGATAATCATCAGGTTGAAAATTATGACAACAAATTTTATACCGGCTCTCAAACACTTCTTTACAGGCTACCCTTCTACAAAAAAATGATTGGATCCGATTGCGAACAATTGAAAAAAAATTTCAATCGTTCCCAATTGTGTTTCTTAATCGGGTCTTACCGATTCGGAACGATTGAGGCCGGCTATCGTTGCCTATCGTTCTCAATCGGGACTCGAGATGAAGTAAGTCTGCCATTATGTTGATGGCAGCACATTGATCTCGCGGGAATTATTTGAAAACGATTATTTACTTTTTTTTTAAATTACATATCTGTGAAAGATAAATTTTAAAAAGATTTTAAATTGTTAAATAATTCCCTCGTGATCAAGGAGCAATCACCAACATATTTCCAAATAACTTATTTTGTAGTAATTTTCATGACTTGCGTATTATTTTTCATTACATTTTAATTTGTTTAATTCGGTTGCGGCCTATTTTTTTTAAATGTTGATACCTAAGTATAATAATTAAACAGGTGTTTCGAAGTTATTTCTCAAATAAATTAACAGTATTATTTCATTTTGATTTCGAAATTTAGGTTGCAAATTTTACTCTTATGTGTGTGACAAAAAAAACAGCTTCATCGGTGTAACGGAGTACCCGGGTATGCACCTCCTTTGAAAAAATTTTTAAATTTGTAAGAGGAAAACCCAAGTTATATTTCCCACCCCGTAATAATAATAATCAAAAAACCCCTGAGAACACCTCTACCACTTTTACCTGAACAAATGCGAAGACCCTCCACGTAAAACACTCAAAAAATTGAAAAATTTGAAATAATCACCCAAATCACCTTCAGAAAACCCCAACTTATATTTCCAACCCAATAATAATATTCAAAAACCCCCTAAGACCACCACTACTACTTTTACCTTAACAAATCCGAAGAGCTTCCACATAAAATACTCAAAAAATTAAAAAATTTAAAATAATCACCCAGTCACCTTCAGAAAACTACAAGTTATATTCTCAACCCCATGATAATATTCAACAACCCCCTAAGACCACCCCTTCTTCTTTTGCGTTAATAAATCCGAAGAACTTCCACGTAAAAAACTCAAAAAATTTAGAAATTTAGAATGATCACACAAGTTACCTTCAGAAAACTTCGAACTAGATTTCCAAACTCATAATAATATTCAACAACCCCCTAATACCACCACTACCACTTTTACCTGAATAAATCCGAAGACCCTCCACGTAAAACACTAAAAAAATGTGAAATGATCATTCAATTCAACGTTCAGAAAGCCTCAAGTTATATTTCCAACCCAATAATAATATCCAATAACCCCTGAAAACCACTGCTATCACTGTTACCTGAACAAATCCGGAGAGCCTCCACGTAAAACACTCAAAAAATTAAAAATAATCACCCAAGTCACCTTCACGGCTTCTAGGGTTAGGTTTCCGATCGACGTCTCTATGCATTTACCCGATTGCGAACGATTCAAACGCTTGTCCCGATTGAAAATGATTGAGAACGATAAACAAAATTTGTCCCTATTAATACCAATTCAAAACGATTCACCTGTCAATCTGTCTCAATCGGGTCCAATCATTTTTTTCTAGAAGGGTAGGTTCTGTAAATTCGAACATGTTTTGACGTTCGGTAGACCACGAAGGAGTAAGAGAGATAGATGAAACGTGGACCCCTCAGCGACGTGTAGCGGGGGAAGACCTACAGAGCCATCTAACGAGCCCGCAAAACAGGACCAGAATATGTGCAGTCGCGGTTGCCTATATTAGTGACCACGGCCTGGACCGAATGACCACGGTGGCGGAAGCGCGCTCTTTTATGTGGAGAGCGCGCAGCTTCTCATACCCCGTGGAAGCGGAGGCGAGAGTGGGAACCTCAGTCCGAGATTTCTTCTCCACTTCGTCGGTTTTGGGCGCGCGGTCCAATGGGATCATTTTACTTCGTTCTGTCACGCTGACTACTCGCCTCTCCAACTCTCAGCATTACAAAATTTCTTATTGATAAGTAAAATTAAAGAATGAAACTATTAAAGATGTAAAAATAATATATATAACAGAGAATAAAAATACGGAAGGAAGTATATACGGTAAAATACAAAATACAAAATACGATACTATAAAAGATATGACGTTAAATCGATGTGATAGAAAATAAATTGTATATAAAAGAAGAGAGTAAGACGCGAGTCCTGATCTGAACTAATAATAATATTATATTGCATTACTCCATATTATTATGTATAACACTAATATTACATTCTTATAATATATAATAATAATATTATATTATTATATATTACTTCCTTATATTATTATTAACAAAATAATATGCTACTATAACCATCTCTAGGAAATTTACTGATATCAATTATAATATATTTACATTTAATATTAGAAGGACACAAGAATAATTATTATGGCAGAATATTAATGAAAAATAGAACGGCATCTAAGGAAACAAAATTAAAAAGTGAAAAAGAAAGTGACTGGGAAAGTTTCGGGTGAGTCATCACTGACCCACAGCTATGCCCGTACCTGGGCGCATATCATTTTCCGAGCTTCACTCTATACAATAGGCAGCAAGCAAACATCGTAGCGGCAGAGGAAAGAGGTCTTGAGAAACTATAAAAGTGAAAGTTTACAGGGACAAAATATTAAAGGCTTCTTTCGTCTGTCGCCCGTCAAAGCCATTGGTATATATCAACACAGTAAAATTCGAAAAAATATTATTTTTTGATAAAGTCACATCTGCGTGGTATCAAGGGGTTGCTTA
Organism: Andricus curvator; assembly: GCA_932195095.1. Lineage (NCBI taxonomy): Eukaryota > Metazoa > Arthropoda > Insecta > Hymenoptera > Cynipidae > Andricus > Andricus curvator. The sequence continues at coordinate 110,566 of CAKNYM010045761.1, read as the reverse complement.
TTAACGTTAAGGGTTGAAGTCCAAAAATCGGTCTTGGTTTTTTTCAGGAGCCCAGGCCAGAGACTCTATTTACACTGTAAAATTCTGAAAAATATTATTTTTTGACAAAGTCATATCTGCGATGTATCAAGGGATTGTTTTTTAACGTTAAGGGGATTTATCAGCGGTATAAACTGGTTGCCCAGTTTCCGGTCGCACGGTTGAATATTTTTGTCTGATATTTTGCATACCTCACCTAAATATTGGTCTCATTGAGTGTCAAGTCTCGGTTTTTTGAAAAAATGTTTATATTTCACGTTATAAACAAAAAGAAAAGAACAATAGAAAAAAAAATGCAGTGATGCTCAGTACTAGCTGAGTGTGTATTTTCGAGGCCTGAGCCTGGAGCCTCGTCAAAGCTGCGAGGAAGGCGCCGTAGCGCGAGTGGAGATTCTCGAGCGCGTCGAATTACCCGAAACGAATGAACCTTCCATTGTCATGAGGTGCAGGCCGGTTCAAAAAACTGAAATTATGAAAGCATCGCGTGATTCAATTTTAATTAGCATAAATAGTTTATTCATATAATTTCAAGAAAGTGAAAAGAAGATTAATGAAAATCGGTTAATATTTGCAGTAATAATAGAAATGTTGAAGTGCAAACGATAATATGCCTACAGCCTTCAATTTTGCCCCAAACCGCAATTTTTTTTTTAATTGAAGAGCTATGAAGAGCTAAGAATTATGTTTGTTCAAACACAACAGTTGCTGATTTGGGAAAGAAGTAAAACAAGTAAATCTACAACTTTGTCTAGGTAAATAATTTCTTTCGCACTGAAACTGCTTCAAATGTTTGTGAGAAAGATTAAGAGTAACTGTTTCCATGTAAAATTGACAATAAACATTTATTATTTATTTTTATCACTTATTTAAGAATATCACGAAAGTTGTACGTATTAAAAAATATAGTAATTTGTATTCTTCTCTGGAAATACTTCAAATTATTGCGCTAGTGATCATCAGTAACAATTTCTATGAAACATTAACATTAATTTGTTGTTTTTTGATTTCGCATTCTACTACATTATTTGAATTGACGCAGATATCCTAGAAAGTAACATAAGTTTCATTATATTTGTTAAAACTTTGGCCTGGAAAGATTGTTGTTTTTTTATGTGCCTGAAGTTCCGAACGCTCAAATGAACGAAATAGTTTTCCCCATTTATATTTTACCATAAATATTGTTCCAACTGTAATTCAACATATGCATTATAATTCAGTTTAAATTATAAATTATTTCCAATATAAATGAACAAACATTTTAGCACTTTTTCTGGTTTACAAAGTAATCAGTAACAAAATTCGTTCATTTGAACGTTCAGAACTTCAAGCACATGTTTTTTTCACTCAAACTGCTTCAAGTTTGTGTGAGAAAGATTTGCAAGAACTATTTTCCTAAAAAATAAGCAATATACAATTGCTATAAGAAGCGACATCTCTAAATGAGCGATTTTATCAAACCTGGACTCCTCTGAATAATTAAAGAAAATTAAGATATTCTGGGAAATGATACATATGTCATTCAATTTGTTCATTTTATAAGCAATGGAAGTGAAGAAATAAAAATTTTTGGCATGACTCGGCTTTCGCCAATCGGAAGATTTTTTTTTAATGGCTGGTGGATATAAATTACAGGATGTATGTGTCTTTGGGCCCTAGGTAACCGATTTATTGATCTGGTAAAATGGATCAATAAATGGCTTTTTTAAATACATGAAAAATTCGTGAAATTTGAGGAGCGTCCAAGCAAAACCAAACATGTCACAAAAATGAAAAAAATGAGTTACGTATTGCTGATTCTAAAACATGGCGGTCTGCATCCAATTTTTATCCGAAACTGACCAAAACCTAACAGGTCCCTGTTATTTTTAAGGCCAAAAATCAAAGGTCTGAGCAAAACACAACACGTCCAAGCGGAAGATTTAAACTTGCATACCAAGCTCTTCAACCCTTAACGGTAAAAAACAACCCCTTGAAACCACAAAGATATAACTTTGTCAAAAAATAATATTTTTTAGAATTTTACAGTGTAAATAGAGCATCTGGCCTGGGCTCCTGAAAAAAACCCAAGACCGATGTTTGGACTTCAACCCTTAACGTTAAAAAGCAACCCCTTGATACCACGCAGCTGTGACTTTGTCAAAAAATAATCTTTTTTTGAATTTGACTGTGTAATTGGGGTCTCTGATTTTTGGGCTCCTCAAAAATACCAACTTTTATTTTTGGACTCCAATGCTTCACGTTAAAAAACAACCCCTTGACACCATGCAGATATGACTTTCTCAAAAGATAATCTTTTTCAGCATTTTATTGTGCGAATAAAGTCTCTGATTTTTGGGCTCTTTAAAAATACCAACACCAATTTTTGGGCTCCAACCCTTAACGTTAAAAAGCAACCCCTTGATACCACGCAGATGTGTGTTTGTCAAAGAATTATCTTTTCTAGAAATTTACTTTGTAAATGAAGTTTCTGATGTGTGGGACTCGGAATTCTATAGGGTGAATATAGTCTCCAATTTTTGGCCTCCTTGAAAATTCAAATTCGAATTCATAGATAGGCGTTCGATTTTTTAGATATAGGGGTGGTTTTTGCAAAAAAAAAATCAAGCATTCGTGCGCCCAACGAAAGCCTAAAACTACTTTCTATTTTGTTTTTTCCATGTTTGAGTTTTCACTTGGGGGGTGGTTTTTTTGTACATTGGGGTGGTTTTTGACAATTTTGTTTGGTGCATTCGAGAGCCCAATATAATCCCAAAATTATGATGTACTTTGTTTTTTGCAGATTTTATTTTTGGCAAGAGAGTGGTTTTTTTGCACATAGGGGTTGGTTTTTCGAATTTATCTTTCCTGCTTTTGAGAGCCCAAAATAAGCCCAAAATTGTGGTGTACTTTGTTTCTTCCTAGGTTGAGTTTTTAGATAGCGGGTAGTTTTATTTTCTGTAGGGGTAGTTTTTGAATGCAAATTTTAATTTTCAAAAAAGTAGTGGACCCCAAAAATCGGCCATACAGCCCAAAAAAAGCCCAAAATTTTGATTCAAAAAAATTTGGGAATTTCGATTGTGGAGTTGCTAGCTTGATGGAACTAAGACTGATATGCTTTCAAGATAAGCGAAACTTGAAACCACAAGTTGCATGAGTACATGACATAAGAATAATAAAACCTATCCGAAAATTGAGGTGTATAGAATCATAAGGTATATTTATATGGATGTCGAACCGGTAAAAATATTTCATTTATCATTTTTAAAATTGTAGATAATTTCATAATTATAACGTGCTTACAATTATACACTTCAATTCTACTTTAATTGAAAAATTAGTTGAAAAATATTGAAATAAGTTGAATTATAGGTAAATACGTTTTTTCCACATAAAATAAGATTAACATAATTAACAAGATAATTAAAACAAGTATAATGCAATTTCCTTATTCCAGAAGTAATTATTTTGTGAATAATTCAGTTCTTATTTTATTTTAATCTAAGAGTAACATACATATAGAAGAGAACTGGCAATATTTGGGAAGGCTATGTAGCGAGCGCTTTCTTGCTCTAGTTTTAGTAAAAACTGTTTAAGTGTTGCCAATTACAGAAAAAAAAACTTTTCAACTTTATTTTGTAAATTTTTAAACATTTTTAAATAGTAAGAAAAATTCAACACCAACTGTCGGAAATGAAGTTACCAGTAACCCACCGCGTCCATCGCCCTACACCTTGCAGAATTGAGTACGTCAAATCATGTGTATTGCCGAATTGGAGTCAAAGTTTGGTTAATATCACTCCATTCAGTTAAATAATTAATATCGCTCGCCCAAACCGCAAGAATGTGTTTGGGCAACTTTATTTTCCCTAATTATACTCATTGCTACCCTGAAAAACTTATAATTTCCCTTCATTTCATAAAATAAACTCGGTCGAATAGAGCCTAATGCATTGCAGAATTGAATTTAAAGGTCCAATTCGTTAATGGCAGCACATCGAATACACCAAACCTAACCTGAATTCGTTTTCGCGGATATTTTTATTGATCAAACTCTCCGTAAATTTTGGGAGTTGACAGAGGTTCCTAGAAAGAATCTTTTAACAAAACAGGAACTTCATTGGAAAGCTCACTACACTGAGACTCATACAAGAGATTCTAGTGGCCGATACAGAGTTAAGCTTCCGTTCATTGAACCCCCTATGCAAATAGGTAACTCTCTCGATATCGGGCTTACTTCCTTCTCACGTTTAGAGGAACGTTTCGCACTCCATAATAATCTTGCTGAGAAATATCGTGACTTTATGCGAGATTATGAGTCGCTCGATCATATGTCTCGTATAGGTTCCGTAGATAATGACGATTCCTTCAGAGTATTTATCCCGCATCATCCTGTCTTTCGTGATCAAAGTCAAACTACGAAATTAGGGGTCATCTTTAACGCGTCTAGGCCTACTTCTACGAATGTTTCAATTATCGATTGTTTGAATCTAGGACCAAAAGTTCAGAATGACATTTCTTCTATTCTACTACGATGGCGTCAACATTGGTTTGTTTTGTGCGCGGATATAGCTCACATGTTTCAACAGATATATGTCCATCCTGCTGATCGTCAGTTTCAGTGCATTCTATGGCGTGAGACACCCGATGAACCTGTTCAGATTTTTGAACTGAATACCGTCAGATATGGGATGACCTGTTCTCCATATCTTGCAATTCGTGTCATACATCAACTAGTTGAGGATGAAAAGGCTAATTTCCCTTTAGCAGCTGCAGTTTTTGCGAACGAAACTTACGTGGATGATTTATTCATTGGTGGTGTGGATAAGCCTTCCACTCTTGCCTTGAGGCATCAGCTTATTCAATTGGCTTCCTCTGGTGGTTTTCGCTTACATCAGTGGTTTAGCAATTGCTCTGATTTACTTTTTAGCTTGGACCAATTGGAGCACGGTTTAGCGCTAGAAATTCCCTTTGATAATTATTCAGGATTCAAAGTTCTTGAGATTTTATGAAGTCCTGCAGAGGATGCATTTCGTTTTCACATTCCGGAATTTCCTAACGAAAATCTTACTAAACGTTCATTATTGGCAGCTGTTGCCAAGTTGTATGATCCTATGAGATGGCTATCTCCAGTTACAATCATTGCGAAAATTCTGCTGCAAATACTCTGGTTAAGAAAACTTTAATGGGATCAAACGCCACCCCCTGAAGTTGCCCAGGAATTGTATGACTTTTGCTCCAAATTGCCTGCCTTATCACGTATTTTAATTCCAAGATGGACGTCCCAAGGTATTGATATTGAGTCGATTCAAATACATGGTTTTTCCGAGGCATCTCGCACAGCATATACTGCTGTTGTATTCTTGCGTATCGCTTCCGAATCAGGCTGAATCTTCGTTAAACTTCTCATGGCTAAAACCAAGGTTGCACCCATTAAAACAGTGAGCATTCCGAATCTTGAATTATTATTTGCCGCTACTCTTTTGGCGAGTCTGATTCCATTTGTTATCAGTTCTTTGCAATTAATTGATGTTCCTATTTTCTGTTGGACAGATTCATTGATTGTTCTTAATTGGCTGCAGAAACAACCAGTTGCATTACCCGTTTTTGTTGCTAATAGAGTCTCTACAATTCAAACTAAAGTGCCTTCTGCGTTTTGGAATCATGTTCCATGTAAACAAAACCCGGCTGATTGCGCCTCACGTGGCCTTTCAGTTGAGGATTTAATAACCTTCTTTCTTTGGTAGGAAGGTCCCACGTGGCTTTTCAGCCCTTCAGAGGATTGGCCTAAACGCAAAGCAGAAACCTTCGAACCGGAGCAGGAGAATCTAAGCTCTACTCATTCAGCTACCATTGCAACCTTTTGCTTCTTTAAGCGATTGGCAATTTAGATTACTATCTCGAGAATCATCTTGGGCTCGTTTACTTCGCATCAGCGCTTATGTTTTGCGTGCAGTCAAGATCATTAAGTAGAGTTGTCTTTCCTAAATTTTTATCCGCCAATGAGATACGTGAATCCTCTTTATTTTGGGTACGCTATGTTTAGGCGCAGATTTTTGATCGTGAGATTGATTCGTTGAGGACAGGTAAAAAACTCATGAAGTCTCCATTGAAAAAGCTTAATGCGTTCATTGATCGTGATGGCATTGTGCGTCTTGGTGGCCGGTTACGTGAATCAAAACTGTTAGCCTATCAAGATTCCCCCGCTATCTTGCCTAAACATAGGATATCTAGTCTTATACGGCCATATAACGGCCATGCCACGCTGAAAAAACCAGTTCTCGTCAGATCACTGAGGTTAAGCAGCGTTGGGCGCGGTTAGTACTTGGATGGGTGACCATTCGAGAATACTGTGTGCTGTTGGCATATTATGGGTGTGGTGAGCCCAAACTTGTAGTTATTTATAACTACAAGAAAACTATCCACCTAGAAACACTACCCGAATCGGTTAGTGTCACGCCTACCCTGACAGGCTTAATGGTATGCATACTAGAGCAATTTCATCGCAATTTGTTACACGCCGGGATTCAGCTAGTTCTTTATATAGCTCGTACTCGCTATTGGATTATTGGCGCTCGAAGTGAGCTGAGGAAAATTGTGCATCTTGTATTGTATGCACACGCGATAAGGCTAGAATGGAAACTCAACTTATGGGTGAACTTCCAACTCCTAGAGTCACGCCCTCACGTCCTTTTTCTCACACTGAAATTGATTATGCGGGTTTCATATGAAAAATGAAAGTAATGTTCTGCAACATCAAATGTACTTTTCGTTTATTTGGATCTTTACAGATTATTCCTAATTTATCTAGAATACAATAATGATACTTGCTATTTAAAACATTACGATAATCCTAAGTATAAAATAAGCATTAGAGCTTGGTTAATTAGCAAGGACTTAAGTACTTTGTCTCTACTTATCCATTAATTTTTCCTACTTTGTAAGAGTGGCGGAAATGAGGTGTATTTTGCATATGCGTGGCGATGATAATGCTTGAATTATCTACCAGTGATCGCATATAAAAGAAATTCATATACAGAAGCAAACGATGAAAAACGTTCACGATCATCAATTCATTCAAACCATTCTTAGAAAATTAGACCACAAACTCACATACGATTTGTGGAAACTAAATTTCGTAAATCGTCCTATCTCCTTAGTTACATTTCATTAAAGTACCAAACAATTTTATCGATAATTTCTGCGTGTGAAAAAAATTTTTGAATCAATTTACACCTTTAAAAATTCAACCTCATTTTCCAAATGAATGAGAGAATAAAGAAATGATTTTATAATTTTATAGTTACCATTATGTCGTTAATACGCTTATGAACGTTAATAGTATACTGATTATGCTACAAGTACTTGGTCAACGAGCAATTTCGTGGACCTCTCAACAAACCAGATAAAACTTTACATATTCGAGATAACGACTGTCGATAAAACGACTGTCGATGTAATGACATCGCATTTACAATTACTATTATGGGACCACCTTGACACATAAATAGTGATTATGCGTACTCGTTAAATATACAAATCTATACTTCGCACGTACGAGATATATTTATATTAGTCAATATTAAGTACATTAATAGTAACGACCGTAGTGGAATTAATACAATATAGGCAAACTCTCATAGCATTGTACTTAGCGTTATTTAAAATAGTAGCGTTATTATTCTCATACTGAAGTTGACGATTAGTTTGGACAGAAATCGATTCGAATTAACTTCTTTTACATAGCAATATGGAGGGAATTGGCTAACAACTTGCTTCGAATAATTGCAGCATATTTGCTTCTCACGCCTATAAACAAATATAAAAACTTCAATTTTTTTCACTTCCGCTTTTGACATTCCCGCACGCATTTTTTCTCACGACCTTGCGCGTCTTTTTACATATATGTGTAAGTATATGCATCTTTATTTTTTATTTTTTTTTATTATAAACATTACAATTATTGCGAAAACCACTGACATTTTCCATTCAGCTTCACTCCGCACAGTGCGAGAAAACGCACTTTTTTCATTAATAAAATTCTACAACTTTCATTTTTTGTCTGATCTTGAATCCTTTTTTTGATTAAGGTGCATTAAATTTAGTTTCAGTGCAAACAAATGTCTACGAAAAAGGGCCAATATTTCGAATTTGCTTGTAAAAATTTGAATGGTTATATTTGGTCCAAATCTGAAAAACCTAAAAATTTTTCAATAAAAGATGTTTTGATTAAGTGTCGTTGCTACATAATTACGAAGCAGTTTCAGCAAAAACCAAAATTTTTTATCAGTAATAATACTGCTTACCAATTTTTTAAATCAAATTTGCTTATATCATTCAAATGAATCGATAAGCAATATAAAGTTTAGCTAAGCAGTTATTTCTTCCCACTGTGTCTCGTTTTTGTACTTGCCTTTAAAATGCAACTGTTGAAGCTTTCAAGATAAATTAATGACAGAAAACTTATAAAATACTTGAAGTAATAATCCTTCTTTTAATTGTTCAAAAAAGACCTCCATTAATGTCTTTCATGCATTTTTTCAAGTTTGTTGATCAATCAGTGGTTTGCAAATATGTACCTTAATTAATTGCAACAAACAATCTCACCAAAAGACTACACTCATACCTCTTTTATATAGTTGTTCTTCAAGAGTCGCACATTGACTAGTAAAGAAATTTGAGAAAAAAATAATTAAAGTACTTCCTTCGAACAAGCCGTTGTCAATATGCAAACACATAATTGCATTAAACCAAAGATACAGTAACAGCAACTTTAAGTTACTTTACATGAGAATTTTACTTTAAATGTTTGAATTCTAAATTCAATGCAATTCAAAGAATTGCACTGAATTCTATGGATTCTTTTTAATTATTTTGAATAGCTGGCAATTATTTTAAACTACTTAAAATTCTTTTAAAATTCTTTTAGTCCCCTTGAATTTTACTGAATTCCTTGCATTATTTTGAAGACCTTGGATTTCCTGGAATTATCTGAATTCCTTAAATTCCTGACATTCCCTGAATTATTAGAATTCCTTAAATTCTAAAAATTCCCTGAATTCCGATTCAGAATATTCAGAGAACTCATGGAAATCGGAAAATTCGTAAAATTCGACCACGTTCGTGGAATTTAAGGAATTCGGAAAAAACAGCGAATTCAAAGAATTTAGCGAATTCGGTGTATTTAAGAAATTTATGAAATTCAGAGAAATCAAGAATTTCATGAATTTTAGATAATTTATGGAATTCAACAAATTATGAGAATTCATGAAATTTCAATAATTGCAGGAATTTAGATACTTCGAGGAACTCGGATACTTCGAGGAACTCGGATACTTCGAGGAACTCGGATAATTCGAGGACTTCGAAAAATTCATGAAATTCAGAGAAACCATAGAATTCAGTAAACTGATTAAATTCGCAGTTCACGAAATTCATTAAATACGAAGACAGTCATGGAATTTCAGGAATTCAGAAAATTCATGGAACTCAGAGAAATCAAAGATTTCACAGAATCTCATGGAATTAAGAGAATTTATGGAACTGAAGGAGTTAAGAGTACTCAGAGAATTCACAGAATTCATGAAATTCAGAATTCGAGGAATTGAGAGAGTTTCGAGGATTTTGCAAATTTTAAGGAATTCAGAGAAATCAAGGAATTCAGAGAATTTAAAGGATTTAGAGAAATCAAGAATTTCAGGGAATTTCACGCATTTCAGATAATTTAAGGAATTCAGAGAATTTAAAGAATTTAAGATAAATCAAGGAATTCAGAGAATTTAAGGAATTTAAGGAATCCACAGAATTACAGAAATTCGGAGAATTGAAGGAATTCAGGGAATACCGAAAAATCAGAGAATTCCAGGAATTCAGAAATTCAGAGTAATCAACGATTTTAGAGCATTACATTGATTTGAGGGAATTTAAGGAATTTTTAGATAAATCGAGGAATTCAGAAAATTTATGGAAATCAGAGAATCCAAGGAATTCAGAGAATTTAGCAAAATCGGAGAATTTCAGGTATTCAGAAAATTCGGAGAAATCAAGGATTTCCGAGAATTTCATAGATTTAAGAGAAATAAAGGAATTCAGAGAAATCAAGAAATTCAAAGAATTCAAGGAATTCAGTGAATTCAGAAAAATCGTAGAAATTCGGGAATGCACAAAATTTGGAGAAATCCAGGATTTCCGAGAATTTCATAGATTTCTGAGAAATTAAGTAATTCAGAGAATTTAAGAAATTCGGAGAATTCAAGGAATTCAGCGAATTAAGAAAAATCAGACAATTTCGAAAATTCAGAGAAATCAAGGATTACAGAGAATTCAATAGATTTCAGAGAATTTAGGGAATTGAAGAAATTCAGGCAGTTTAAGGAATTCAAAATATTGATGGAATTCAAATAATTCAGAGAATTTAGGGAATTCCGAGGAGTTTCGATGATTTGAAGGAAGTCGAAAGAATTGAACAGGTTTAGTAATTATTTCTCTCTGGTTTAATATATTATTTATAAATATTTTTAATTCGATTGAACTCCTTTGCATTCTTTTCAGTTCTTTGTATTCTGTACAATTCTTTTGAATTCAGTTAAAGGCTTTTAAACTCTTAAGTATTCATTCAACGTACAGAAAATCTTCTGAATTCTCTGAATACCCGAATTCCCTGAATTCCGTAAATTCTGCAAATTACAAGGACTTGCAAGGTATCGAATTGTAAGATGACTAAAAATGTCCTTTCAACAAAAGTAATATGTGACAACGTTGTAAACTTAACATGAGCGCATTGCGAATCTTAAGCAAGTTGTTCAACAAAAACAAAAATTCATCTTCCCAATGCACAAGACAAAGAAGATTAAATATTCAAAAAACTTTCATTCTTTCAGTCATCCTATTCCCTATTCTACTATTTCTCTTGCTCACATTTAACGATGGCGGGTTTACTACTGATTTAACGCTTTAGCCTAGGTTTACTTTTCGTGATTACATTATAAGTCTCGCATGCGAAAATACTAAAAAATATCCTCACAAAGTTAAGCTGGACGGCTTTGATGAAATTAGGATCTTCTTAAAGGACGCGAATTTCGTGTAGGTGGCGCACAGTGGACGGTTTTGTGACATATTTTTCAAAATCGTAGAACTAAAAGATAGGAATCACGTAGGGGATACAATTTTTTTTAATTACGGATTAATCCTTAACAAATATAGGAAAGTTTTAATTAAAGTGTAAAAGCAATTTTTTTATCTTGAAAATCTATGTTGAAGTTTGCCTTTTTGGGAAAAAAATCGTTTATTAATTATAGCGGACAAGACTTCAAGATTCAAAATAGCAAATCTAATATGGCGGACCAAAATTGTCGCTGATTTTCATGTCGCAGATTTAAAATCCAAAATAAAAAATTCAAAATGGTAGATCCAATATGGGTAGCCGAAATTGTAAAACAAATACAATTTGACTTAAAATTGCTACTCGGGCGTTTTTCAGGTCGCTGATATCAAATCCAAAATCAAAACTTCGAAAATCAATATGAGGGAGTTATTCGGATCGCTGTTTTCAAATCCTGAATCAAAATGTCAAAATTCAAAATGACAGATCCAATATGGCCGACCAAAATTGTAAAACAAAACCGGTTTAACTAAAAATTGCTACTTGGGAGTTTTTCGAGTCGTTGATTTCAAATCAAAAATAAAATTTTCAAAATTTAAAATAGAAGGTCCAATATAGTTGACCAAAATTGCAAAACAAAACCGATTTTATTCAAAATCGATACTCGGGGTTTTTCGAGAAGCTGATTTCAAATCCAAAATCAAAATTTCAAAATTCGATATAGCAGGTTCTATTGGGGGGATGTATAGTCCATGTTCAATAAACCATATTTTTTGCCCACAATGCCAAATTCAACATAGATTTTCAAGGTCCCAAATTTTTTTTACACTTTCTCTATCATTTTCCTGTATTCGGACAGGATTCATCTCCAAAAAAAACGATCCCTCTACGTGATTCCTATTTAAATTTCAACGAGTTTGAGACAAAATTTCATAAAACCATCTACTGTATGGCGCTGGCGGGAGGGCTGCTAGGAAATCAGATGCTTATTCTCTAATTGCAAAATGTTGATCTTTCGATACGTATCCCTTTTTTGCTTCTTTAACAGCCAATACCTCAATGAGCGGCAATTAATTGCGTTGGCGCGGAACAGTGCAATTAAAGTTCGAAGGCATTATGATTACAATATACATAATACGAGCGTAGGTCGTATTTACATGGAATGCGTTAAGCGTTTATCGGCCAAACCAACGTACTATACTCGATCAGATAAAAATAAGTTAAGCACAGTTTGGCATCATTTTTAGCGATCAGCTCGCTAAGGGTCGCAATTTTTAAGTCGCGAATTTCTGCGCATGCACCATATGTCTGCGAGCACTTCTCATAAATCCAAGTCTCCATAATTGACTAGCGTTGTGTTTTTTTATCTCTCCACATGTCACTCTTCAAGTATTTCAAACTGCTCTTCCTCGTTGCAAGTTTTCTTGATTTGTTTCTTCTCATTAGAGGAAAAAAGAGCAACACTTTCGCAACTTTGCACCTTGCGATGTACTATTGCTGAAAACTTTTTTATGAGTGCTAGCTCGTTTAGTTTAGGACAACATTGTCTAATCGCGCAAAGATCTGAACTTATTCGCCTAATTGAAGGAATGTCTTATCAGTGATTAAAAGCTGATTGCCTGAGCTGCGGCGAAACTCTTGGGTTACGGGATTAATTTTGAAAGTCGACGTTTTTACAACCTACGACTTCTCAATTATTTCCAAGGAAATCTATAGTTTCAGTAACGATCCTGGTACTCATGATGCCACCTGTTGAAATCGATGTGAAAGATCACGATGGATCCATTAGCCAGTCCAGCCAAAAGAAATCTGAAAATCATACTTCTATTAATATAAATACTACTAATTGATGATTAATTAGCAAATACATTTGCTTTCGCATAGAGGATGCATTCACGCTTTTGTTTTAATTATTTAAAATAACTAATAACATTTTAAAATAAAATATTAGGAGGTGCTCTGACGGGGTCCCCAACCCACTATAAAAATACAGAAATACAATTATGTCAATCGACTTGTCTCGAACCAAGGAGTCTTTTGTAATCTCACATCACCTTTGATTTGTGTTAATGAAGGGAATTTTCAAGGGAATTTTCAAAGGAATTTTCAAATATTATAAATAAGCATAACCATAACATAATATAGAAAAGTTTTATTGTAAAAAATAGATTTTTCAAATTTTACGAATGAATATAACTTCCTTACTCTTGAATTAAATGTATTAATATTTCGGGTGAATTGACTTCACTCGAGTCAAGGATTCTTTTTTACTGTTGCATCAATATTGAATTATATTAATGAATAAAGTTATGCTGTACACCAACATTTTTCAAATGTTATAAATGAACATACTTTCCTTACTCTTCAATAAAATGTATTAATATTATAGGTCAATCAATTCATCTAGAATCAAGAAATCTTTTACTCTGCTGCCCCAACTTTGAGTTACGCGAATGAAAAAAGTTTCACTATAAAAAAATTATAAATGAAGGTCACTTCCTTACTCTATAATAAAATGTATAATTATTATTATAGGTCAATCGATTTCTCTCGAGTCAAGGATTCTTTTTCACTCTTGCATCAATGCTGAATTATATTAATGAATAAAGTTATACTGTACAGCAAAATTTTTCAAATATTATGAATGACCATAACTTCCTTACTCTTCAATAAAATTGATTGATATTATGTGTCAATTGATTCGTCCAGAGTCAAGGAATATTTTATTTTCTTGCCTCAACTTTGAGTCACGTGAATGAAAAAGGTCTTACTATAAAAACCCCATTTCTTGTATATTACAAATGACCATTCATTTCTTGCTCTTCAATAAAATGTATTGATAATATAGGTCAATTGATTCGTCGCAACTCAATGAATCTTTTATATTCTGGCCTTCTTGAACGTTCAATTAAACGAATAAAAATATCTTCGACATTACTAACATTCTAAAGCTGCTTCTATGAGGAAGCAAAAAGAGGATAAAATAAATCTAAATGTAAGTAAAATAAAAAGCGACAAATAGATTGAGATAAATTGAGGAAAAAAAACTAACTTTCTTTCTTTTACGTATAAAGCGCACTTTTAGAGTAAAATAATTGAAAACAGATATTCTTTTTATTGACAGGGAAGACTTAGTACGCACCTTTGATCAAAAGAGAGCGCCAGAGACCTGACACTGCTTTCACAGGATGGAAAGGCATATAGCAGAGCGAGGTTGAAAGTTCGCCAAACTTCCACGATTCCTTTGTCACCCGCAGTCATCATGTACTCCCCATCTTTGCTCATAATCAGACACTGAAATACACAATACATAACTTTAGTAAAGTTTAAGAAGAGTGGAAAGTGAAAAGTACAAAGATTCTTTGAAAAATATATATTTGTAGGGTTTCGTAGCCCCGTGTCCGTCGGTCTGTCAAACTTGGTTCCAAGGTGAGGAAATGAGGGGAAGTGAGTGAAATTTATGGGAGAGGAATTAGGTGAAGTGATGGGGAAACGAGGGGAGGGAAAGTAGGGAATGGGAAGTAGGGGAAATAAGGGGTGGGAAAGAAGGGCAAAGAAGGGGTGGGGACGTAGAGAAAACTATGGAAGGGGAAGTTAGGGGAAAGAAGGAGCAGGAGCAGGATACGTGAGTGGAGGGGATTTAGGAGAAGTAAGGGGAAATATTTGGGTAGGAGAAGTGAGGAGAAATGACGGGAGGGAAAGTAGGGGAAATGAGGGACAGGAGTAGGGTAAGTGAGTGTAGGGGAATTAGGGGAAGTGAGAGGAACTAAGGGATTAGGGGAAGTAAGGAGAAATTACGGAAAGGGAATTAGAAGAAGTGATGGGTAATGAGGGGGGATTAGAGGAGGGAAAGTAGAGTAAATGAGGTGTAGGAGTAGATTAAGTGATAGGGTGCTATTAGGGGAAGTAAGGGGAAATATGGGGGTAGGGGAAGTGAGGCGAAATTACGGAAGGGGAATTAGAAGAAGTGAGTGGTAATGAAGGGGCAGGAAGTTTGGGGATGAGGAATAGGGTAGCGTGGGGAACGAAAGGAAAGTGTGGGGAAGGAAAGTATTGGAGAGGGAAGTTTGAACAACTTAATTAACGTCTTAATAGGCTACGCAACCCTTTTTTGTAGTCATCATTGGCGGAAAAGATCTTAGTGTTTTACGTACAGTGTGTAACTTTTTTTTTAAGCAAAAGGTTTTTTTTTTCAATTTTTCTCTTAAACTATGAACTTTAGAAGTTATACTGCTGGAGAAAAATATTTTAGTTTTTTGCGGTCGAAAATATACGATTTATGTCTGAGTTTCACGTACACAATTTATTTTTTGGTGGGTTTTCATTGATTCTGTATGGTTTAATGAAAATCAGTCAATAATTGACCGACAAATCCAATACAGGTCGAAACATTAATTTTCGATGTAGGATTTTTAGAAAAAAAATCCATTTGTAAAATGAGCATTCTAATGAACATAATAATTTAGATGCATACTTGGAGATTGTCGTTGTGGGATTCGTATCGCAGTCGCTTTCCATTGATGGTGAAAGCTGCAATATGTCCACGTTCATAATTGACAACGACCAAGCCTTCCCGACTTATCGCCAAATTTTCGGGGGATGAAAAGCCATTTGGAGCTTCGAGAGATCTCAGAAGGTCTCCAAAAGTCGTGTGTACCAACACGGGACCATCTGCAAAACAATTAAATTGTTTAGGACTAGCAAAATATTGTATCTATATTGAATACGTTCAAGTATTGTAAAAATGTTCGATTATAAATTCTGGCCTTAATAAGCACCCCGCTGAAAAAGTTTGATAGGATTTGATTTTGAAAAATTAATACTTTTTAATCCGTTTTTATTCGTTCTATCAAAGCGAAATAGGTCAGTGCCCCAGTAATTCTTATACATTCCTACACTTGTTTTGACAAAAATTCAATCCAATCCTATAAAAAATGTTATCCCAAAACCATATCCATATTAATACGCTTTTTTGATATAAATCCAATCCATTCTTATCAAATATGATATCCTACATTCTTATCATCAACTTGAAACAAGTCCAGATTGGATAAGATTTTATGGAATTTCAATGAGAAACTATTGAAAGAAAAATATAAGATTTCTCAATGGATAGAATTTGATATCATTTTTCAAAATTCCGAAACATAGGACTTGATATACATAAGTCTTGCGCCGATCAGATTTGATAGAATTCTATTGAGAAACTGTTGAGAGAAAAATATAAGGCATCTCGATAGATACATTTGTTAGAAATTTACGAAATTATGGAAGGTCGGATTTGATACAAGTTCTTTGCGGATAAGATTTGACAGAGGTTTAATGAGAATCTGTTCATAGAAAAGTATAAGATTTCGTAACAGTTACAATTTGGTAGAAATATCCGACATTCTGAAGCATAGGATTTGATCCAATTTTTGTGCGGATGAGATTTGGTAAAATTACGATGAGAAACCGTATACCATTCCTCAACAGTTACAATTAGATAGAAATATCTGACATTCTGAATCATAGGATTTGACACCTTTTCTGTACCTATATGATTAAATCAAGTTTCCGTAAGGAACTGTTTATAAAAAAGTATATGATTTCTCGATGTATGGAAATTAATTGAAATTTTCAAAATTCCAAAACGTAGGATTTGACATAAATCCTATGCCAATAAGATTTTGTAGAATACAATGAGAAACTTTTAAGAGAAAAATATAAGATTGCCTGATGCATACATTTGATAGAAATTTAGAAGATTTTCGAAGTTTGGATTTGATACAAGTTTTGCTTGGATAAGATTTGACAGAGGTTTAATGAGAATCTGTTGATAGAATAGTATAAGATTTCTCAGTAGATAGAATTTAATTGATATGTTGTAATGTCGGATTTGATACAAGTTCTATGTGAATAAGATTTGATGAGCTTTAATGAGAATCTATTCAAAGAAAAGTATACGATTTTTCGGTAAATGGAAATGGATTGAAATTTCTGAAATTTTGCAAGAAAGGATTTATTACAAGTTATGTTTAGATAATATTGGACAGAAATTTGATGATAAACTGTTGATAGAGAAGTATAAGATTTCTCGATTGATGGAATTTTATCGAAATTTCTAAAACTGTGGAAGATATAATTTAATATAATTTCCTTTTTTGATAAAATTTTATAAACGTTTCATGAGAAAGTGTTGACAGAGAAGTATACAATTTCTCAGCGGGTAGAATTTGATAGAAATATCCTAGTTTCCTAAACACAGGATTTGATACAATTCTGGAACTGATAGTATTTCCTATAATTTTATTTAAAATATGATGATAGTTAATAGAAAATTACGTACATTGCGATCCAGAGACAACGAGACCCAGTTCGACAGAGATAGCAACGGCCGTTACAGGTTGTTCATGACCCGTAAGGGTAGCTCTTGGCGCAGGTGTCTCTCCTTCTCCGACGATTGCCTGAGTCCTAGCATTCCAGTGCCAGAGAAGAACTGTGCAGTCTGCACTTCCAGATGCGATGTAACAATCCGTCATGGCATTCAAGTCACTTCTTGTTAAGCACGTCACCACCCCATAATGACCAAAAATTATCTGCACAATCTTGGCTGGAATTTAAAATAAGAAAATGAGCATTTTTACTTTGAGTATAATAAATTCTCTCAATTCATATCATAATTTTATAAAATTAATATTTACCGGTTTCTGTAGAGAAGACACGAAAACTGTTGTCCCAGAAGCCACATGCGACTATAAATCGACTGTCAATTGTTGTTATAAAGCAGTTGCTTCTGATTTTTACCTTCTGACTGAAATTGTCACCCAGATGGCGTCGTAGAGCGACACTCGAACTATTCGTGGCTTGCGCTATCAAATAAAGCATTATAATTTAAAATAATATTCAATAATTGATATGGCACACTGTAAAAAATTGCTGTTTTGAACTTTCAATACTCTGGAATAATAAGAATATGAAAGTTCATTACCAAAACGCAATGTTAATTTAACAGTCGACGGCGGCGCTGCTTCACATCGCCCAGAACTTTCGAGTTTGCAATACTCGCATTGTAATTTCAACCAATTACTTTACAAATATTATGATTCCATTTTACAATATCTCGAGTATAATTTTACATTACATTTGGTAAAGTGTTGTAAAATTCCGAACATTTTTAACAGTGTACGTATCAAATTGTAGCTGTTGAAATGCTACATATAAATATAAAAATAAAAAGGCAATGCATTATAATTTAAAATAATATTCAATAATTTATATGGCACACTGTAAAAAATTACTGTTTTAAACTTTCAATACTCTGGAATAATAATAATATGAAAGTTCATTACCAAAACGCAATGTAAATTTAACAGTCGACGGCGGCGCTGCTTCACATCGACCAGAACTTTCGAGTTTGCAATACTCGCATTGTAATTTCAACGAATT
>CAKNYM010045761.1:62443-92012 GCA_932195095.1 Andricus curvator | reverse complement strand
CAAATATTATGATTCCATTTTACAATATCTCGAGTGTAATTTTACATCACATTTGGTAAAGTGTTGTAAAATTCCAAACATTTTTAACAGTGTACGTATCAAATTGTAGCTGTTGGAAATGCTACATATAAATATAAAAAAAAGGCAATGCATTATTTATTATTGAATGAAATTAACAGCCATTCTGTCCATTGACTTACATAAAATTGGGTCCATTTGGAAAGGCTGATGTACAACTTGAACTTGAGGATTGTCTGCATAACTCGGAGACTGAACTGAAGCTGTTGAGAATAAATATGATTTTTATATCAATAAAAAATAACCCAAATTTAAAAAAAAACGTCATGTTATGTTTCGCTATCATATTTTGTTATCTCACCAGTATAATTTAAATTCCACCTATTGAGAGCGAATTGATGACCTGTGGTGATCGTCACGATGCACGGATTAGGTACTTGAGGAAGCGTATTTGCTGAAATGTGGCAAATTGGTGAATTGGAAGGGAACTTTGCGGTCATACAAACGTCGTCTGGAATACTGTTGAACATCATAGGAGTCTGTAAAAAATATAGGGTAATTTTGTATCGTTTCTGATCAAACTCTAACATCATGCCATGTCGAACTGTGGGAGGAAATAGTTAAGTTCAAAAAAGTCTAGAGCTTTCAATTTTGGTCCGATTATTAATTTAAAAAAAAATTAATGTGTATTCAATTCTGAAGAGCCTGCAGCTCAGATCTTTAATCTTCTCCATTTGTTTATTTACAAAAGTTTCATTCATGTGTAATATAAACAAGTGACCTTTTTACCAAATAATTCTTCACGCTTTTATAACTGCTTAGTTAAACTTTATGTCATCTTCAATCAATGCATGGGGGACTCACAAAATACACATAATTTCTTATAAATCCATTTAATTATAAATAAATTGGATAACAAAATTGAAAAATAGTATTATTATCGATAAATAAAATTTCGTTTTGATTAAACTTCTTCGTATTAAAGTAGGAATTACATTTAATCAATCAAATAAGTAGAAAGATAATAATAACCATTGTTATAAACAGTTTTTCGGACAATATATTCAAATTTTTGGGTACTCAGATTTGGATTTCCCTTAATCATTTGAATTGCTGCAAATATTCAAAAAATAATATATTTTTGACAATATTTGGTAACATATAACCATTTAAATTTTTATACACAAATTAGGTAAACAAATTCCAAATTTTGGTCCTTTCGGGTCACAAAAATATTCAAAAGCTTAACAACAGTGATTCTTATAAATAATTATTGTGACGAAATATTTCAATTTAACATTTGATTCAGATTTTAATATCATTTACTCGCCGGAATTGCTATAGATATTCCTGAAAATAATATATCTTTGGAAATATTTGATAAAATTTAACAATTCAAATGTTCAATAAACAATTAAGATAAACAAACTAAAAATGTTTGCAGCTTTGCAAATAATAACATGGGTCTTTTTCATTAAAATAATTTGAGACTAAGCTAGATTGATTTTTAATGTTAAGGTTTTTGATCACAGGTAAATGTCGTAAATAATTTTTGATGTTAATTCATTTTTCCCTACACAATTAAAAAAAATCAATATTAAAGAAATATTGATTCTAGACCAGTAGACAAAAATGAATTAACATGAAAAATGGTTTAAGATAGATTGAGTCAAGTTAGTCATATTTTTTTTTATTAGTATTTGATATTAAAAACTCTAGTACATATGCCCTCGTACATATGTATTAATTTTAATTGGTTTTAAGTTTATACAACTTTTTAACATTTTAAATGTGGTTTCGTTGAAAGTTCTCTTTTTACCTTAATTTAACAAGCATTAATTCAAAATAATAGAAAGTCGAAATCGGATAAAATTGTGACCTATAGACTAATTTGTCAACAAAATCTTGTTTTGTCCCACTGTGTGGTGTCAAAAAAGTAATTATACTATGTCTTGAATGCGAAATTTCAGTCCATTTCCAAGGCATACTTATGTCTATGGTAAACATTTATGAAAAAGGACCCTTAAAGAATTTTTCACACTTTTTTTTAAACAATCGCCTTTTCAAAACCGTTCAAGTGAGTATTGCTAAATTCAGCTGTGCGTGCGAAAAATACAGTTTTTTTCTTCTATTCAATGAATTCATAGATATTAATTAAGGTGATTATAAAAGTAAAAATAAATTAGCATTGTGCGGCAAATCACAAGTGTGGTTGGTTTTAAATGATAGCTTGTTCGCTATGTTCATTGTTCTGCACTTACAGTATTTTTCACGCGCACAGTATTTGCAGCAAACTTGGAGCTCGTTAAAGGCCCATTTGGACTTACTGCATGCATTGCGGAGTTCCTAGGTGGATGGGGCTCTAGAAGAAGCTGTGAAGGCGTCTGGCCGAAATTTCGTATTTGATTTTCTATAGCTTCTCTCATTACGGAATCCGTAATAGTTTCCAGATCAACGCTTCCTTCGTACGTGAGATAGTAGAAAACGTTCGTTGCGCGCACTGCTTCTGGTCCTGAAAAATAACTTTTTTTACGTCTATGTTCTTTCAAAAATTGAAAATACTAGAATGACACTTCATATCCTCTTAGAATTCTATTAAATCTTACAACTTCCTGCAATCTTAGAACTCTCAGAATTCTAATAACTCTCTCAATTTTTAGAATTACCTGAATTCACAGAATTTCTCGAATTCCCGAAGTTCATAGAATGCCCTGAATTCTCTGATTTCCTTAGATTCTTTTACTTTCTTCAATTCTCTGAATGAATTTAAAATAATTTACTGAGTTTTAAGAATTCCCAAAATTCTCAGAATTCTCTGAATTCTTAGAATTCCTTGAAGTTTTAGAATTCCTTGAATATAAAAAATTCCCTAAATTCTCTGAATTCTTAGAATTCCCTGAATTCTCAGATATCCCTGAATTCACAGAATTTCCTGAATGCACCGAATTGCCTGAATTCACAGAATTTCCTGAATGCACAGAATCACCTGAAATCTTACAGTTCTTTGAATTCGTAGAGTTCTCTTAATTCATAGAGTTCCTTTAATTCGTAGAATTTTTTAAATTAAAAGAATTCAATGAGTTTTAAGAATTCCTTAAATTCCATAATTCTAAGAACTTCCTGAATTATTAAAATTATATGAATTCTTCGAACTCCCTGAATTCTTTGAGTTCTCTGATCTTCTTAAATTCTCTGACTTCCTTGAATTTTCTGACATACTTGCATTCTCTAAACTCCTTAAATTCCTTGAATTTAAAGAATTTTCTGAGTATTAAGAATTCCCTAATTTCCAGGAAGAATGCTAAAGACTCTTGGAATTCGAGGAATTCTAAGAATTCCTGAAATTATTTGAATTCCTTGAATTTCTTCTAGAGTCATTGAATTCTCTTTAATTCGTAGCATTATTTTAAATTCAATGAATTCTAAGAATTCCTTAAATTGTAATAATTCTCTTAGCACCCTGAGTTCTCTGAGCTTCCGAAGTTCTCTAAAATCCGGAAAGAATTAAAGAATTCAAAGAATTAAGAGGACTCAAGGAATTCCAAGAATTCCTTCAATTCTTTGAATTTCTTGTAAATGCATTGAATTTTTTTGAATTCTCTGAATTCACTTTTTTTCTTTTAATGCCATGAATTGCACGAAGGCAAGCAATTCCACGAATCCATGGAATTGTATGAATCCCAGGGAAATCCAAAAAATTCATAGAATTCAGGGAATTCTAAAGAATTACAGGAATTCAAAGAACTTTAGAATAATCAAAGGAACTTAGAGAATTCAGTAAATTTACAATAATTTAAGGAATTCAGAGAATTGAAGGAATTTAGAAGAATTCAAGAAATACAAATTATTTCAAGTAAGTTAAAGAATTCAAATGAATTTGAAAGAGTTTAAAAGAATTTTAGGCAATTTAAAAAAATACAAAGAATTCGATGAACTCCAAATACGTCAGAGGAATTAAAATGAATTCAACATAAGTCAACTAAAGTTGCAAAAAAAAGGAAAAGAAAAGAATCGTCCTGACGAAAAAAGTAAGATTTCTTTGAAGCCTCAAAGCGAGCTTCAAAGTAATCTCAAGCCAATGGCAGATGAATTCTAAGAATTCCTTGAACTAAAATTTTTTTAGGAATTCTAAGAATTCCTGGAATACCTTGAATTTTAAGGATTTCTTAAATTCTAAGGATTCTTTAAATTTTCCGAATTCCTCCATTCTCTAAATTCTCTGAATATCTTGGTTTTTTTTTAAATTCATTGAATTCTTCTGAATTCGTTGAGTTCCTTTTATTATTTTTAATTGCCAGAATTCCATGAATTTCAAGAATTCCACAGAATTTTATGTATTCCATAGAAATCATAGAATTCTATGGAAATCCAAGAAATACATAGAATTCAGGGAATTCCAAAGACTTAAAGGAATTTCAAGGACTTCAAAATAATGCAAGGAATTCAGAAGAATTCAAGAAATTCAGAGAGAGGTTCTTTTAATATTAAGGTATCGATATATTTTTAGTAAAATGCCTTCCAGATACCATTCTTTCTATTGCTGTGAAAAAAGAGATCTTTACTTTCTGCAGAGACAGAACGTCAACTAAAATTGCAAAAAAAAAAGAAAAGAATTGATCGATGAAAAAAGTAAGCTTTCTTCGAAACCTCAAAGCGAGCCGCAAAGTCATCCCAAGCCAATTTCAATTCTTTGAACTCAAAGAACTTAAGAAATAAAAAGAATTCCTTAAATTCTAAGGATCTCTTACATTCTCCGAATTCCTTCAATTCTCTGAATAGCTTGGATTTCTTTTAAATTCCTTGAATTCTTCTAAATTCGCTGAATTCCATGTATTAGTTTGAATTTCAGGATCTCCATGAATTGCAAGAATTCCACAGAATTTCATGAATTCTATAGGAATCATAGAACTCTATGGAAATCCAAGAAATACATAGAATTCAGAGAATTCCAAACACTCAAAGAAATTCCAAGGACTTCAAAATAATGCAAGGAATTTAGAAGAATTCAAGAAATTCAGAGTGAGGTTCTTTTAACATAAAGATAACGATATATTTTCAGTCAAATGCCTTTCAGATACCATTTTTTCCATTGCTGTGCAAAAAGAGATCTTTACTTTCTGCAGAGACAGAACGTCAACTCAAAGTGAAGAAAAAAAAGAATTGCCCCGATGAAAAAAGTAAACTTTCTTCGAAGTCTCAAAGCGAGCCTTAAACACTTAAAGTCATCTCAAACCGATGGCAGAACGGTTCCGGAAAAAATTACTGCCGATTTGTAAGTGACTCTATTTCCGGCTGGTCCACCTCGTGCATTCAACGTCCCTTCTGGGTTCTCAGGTTCTGTCGCGCTCGCTCCCTAGAGAAACGTGTTGCGTATTACGGGTGGGATTCATTGTCGCGCCTCACACACGTGCCTAATTGGTTTGGACTAGGCCTCAAGAGAGGAAGCTAACTAAAAACTAATTCCTTCCATACGCGCGCCGCTCCAAGCCGGAGGCCCACTCGAACCTCTTGGGAGCTGAATATGCATATTCGAGGAAGCGCCGGATATAGAGGCGCCACCGACAATTACCTCTGGCGTGAATCTAATTTGACACGGCTCCTTACCCTTATTCCTACTTTTCCACTACTTATGGCCGATTTCATCTTATGCTTGCCTTCAATTTTTATCTCCAAGTATAGTCCAGGCATCTCGTACAAAAACAGCCATTATTACCGTTGTAACTAGGGGGGCTTGCATAAACCACGAGGCCCATTTTCCGGCGATTTTTGACGCCCGAACCTCTTACTCCAAATTGACCCATTTTTCTTACTTTCCTGTAGTTTTTCGCCATTTTGTAGTTGACCCCCCTCCCCCTCATAAGGGAGCGTCAAAATATTTTGTGACACTCTAAGGGGGAGGGGTCTGCCCTCACGTCACAAAGTGTCATTTAGGAGGGTGGTCGCAAAGGATTTATAACAAGTTACACTTCTCTGATCAAAAAATATAATTTAAATCCGTGTCGATACATTAAAGACGAATATAATCGATACAAAATATTTCGTAGTTGCATTTCCAAGCCAAAATGAGGAAATTTCTAGAAAAAAGTTGAATTTTCGACAACAAATTTATTTTCAGCCATGAGAGATTAATTTTCAACCAAAAAGATGACTTTTCTACCATAAAAGATTAATTTTCAATCCAAAAGAACGAGTTATCAACAGAGCAGTTGAATTTTTCTACTCAAAAAGATTACTTTGGCAAAATAGTTGAATTTTCAACAAAACAATTGAACTTTCAACAAATTAGTTAAATTTTTTACTAAATAGCTGAATTTTTAACATACTAAGATGAATTATAACCAAAAAAATAATTTTCTACTAACGGACAAATTTTCAACAAAACACATGAATTTGCAACCAAATAGATAAATTTTAAACAAAAAATATTAATTTTCTACGAAAATAGACGACTTTTTAATAAAATAGGTTTTCATGCAAAAAAGTTGAATCCTTTAGAAAAACGTCTTTTAAACCAGAAAAGAAGAATTTTCAACAAGAAATTTAACATTAGATAAAGAAAGTTGAATTTTCAACTAAACAAGATAAATTTTTAACCGAAAATGGAATTTTTCAATTTTCAGTTTAAAAAACTAATTTTTAACAACAAAAAAACGAATTTTCAACCAGTCGAGTTCCACTATAAAAGACGAATTTTTAACCAAATACTTGAATCTTCAACCAAAATGATAAATTTTCAAAAAACAAGAATAATTTTCTACCCAGATAGACGAATTTCCAATAAAATACATACAATAATTTTCTACTAAATAGTTGAATTTTCAACTTATAAAGGAAAAATTTGCATCCAAAAATAGAATAGCTACATTTTCAGATAAACAATATCATTTTTAACAAAAAACGACAAATTTCGAACAGAATGGTTAAATTTTTAAACAAATAGTTTAATTTTCAACCAAATAGTTGAATTTTGAGCAAAAAAATGTTTCTTTTAAAAATTATTTCAATTATAAACCAAGTAGTTGATTTTCCAACAAAAACAATGAATTCTCAACGAAACATGTGATAATTAATAATTCTATGATACAAGATTTCAATTTTGAATCAAAAATAGTTGAATTCAACAAAAAAAGACCAATTTTTATCAAAAAAGTTGAATCCTCAACAAAGAAAATTAATTTTCTACAAGAAAAATACGAATTTTTAAAAGAATATATTAATTTTTAACCAGAACAGATCTTTTTTAATATTTTGTCATCAATAATGCAACTGTTTTGTTGCAAATTGTTCTCTTTGAATAGAAAATTAAACTTATTAGTTGAAAAATAACTTTTTCGTTGAAAATTTATATTTTTTGGTAGGAATTTTATTTTTCGTTTGTTCAAAATTCCACTGTATGGTTGAAATATAATTTTCTTTGGTTATGTATTGAACTATTTTGTTAAAAACTTATTTTTCTTGTTAAACATTCGTCTCTTTGGTTGAAAATTCGCCTTTTTTCAATTAATTTTTTCACGTGAAAATTTAACAATTCCTTTTTTGGTTCAAAATTGATCTTTTTTAGTTAAAAATTCAACTATTTGATTAAAAATTCATGTATTTTGTAAAATAATTAGTCTTTTTTGGTAGAAAATTAATCTTTTTGGTTAAAAATTTAAATTCTTGATTGATAAGTCATCTTTCTTGGTTAAATTGAACTGCTTTTCTGTTGAAAATGAAAATATTTCTTAGTTAAAATATCAAATATTACCTTTTTCGTTGAGAATTTTTTGGTTGAAAATTCACCTATAATATTAACTGAACTGAGTTATTCTTTTTGGTAGAAAATTAATCTTTTCATTCGAAATTATCATCTTTTTGTTTGAAAATTCAACTATTCGTTTTAAAATGTATGTATTATATTGAAAATGCAATACATAGGACTGTCTTTAAACAATTAAGAATAGATACAATAAAAAGCTTAGAATTCTTTTATAAGAACAAGCTCTTTTTTATGATTGTAGATTTATCTTGAATTCTGAAAAAATTGTCTATGTACCTCTCTGTTTGTATCCAAAAATTAGATCTATCCACTGATGAAGTTGAGATGATACGAATTCAGATTCCAGAGCCTGAAAGAAAAATAATATAGTTGAGTTAGGTTTATATAAGAAATTAAACGTGTTACGTCAAACGTGAAGAAATAAATATATCAAAAATAATAACCATTCGATTGATGCGTACGAATTCCTCCGGCGTAGTTGCCCAAGGAGGCAATTGTACATCACCTACAGAACTGCCATCTTCTTGAATACCTAATCGATAACGATTGCTATTGACGAACATCTCTGGCAGGAAGAAAAATTCCGGGACGAGCTCCTATTATAATATTTAGATTGTTATATTAAGTTTTTGTGCATACGTATGATAATATATTTATGAGGTTCGGATCATGAATAAGAGTTTATTTAATGAAGGCAAACCTTGACATCGGAAGTGTCACGTTGACAATTCTTCCACGATGAGGAGACCGAAGAGAAGAGTCTGTTAGGGTGGTCGAATTTACCACCCTGAAGAGCGAGGAAGAAAGTAGTCATTGGTTCCTAAAATATAAAATAAAAGCAATATGTATCAAACTTTTAATTTCAGTTAAGATAATATTCCTAAAAACATGTTATTTTAAGCTATGTAGACGTTGTTATAGAGAAGTTTCTACTTTGTAAAAGAGCACTTTAACTTGTCTCGAGGAAAAGCATTGTTCATGCTTCCTTTTTTTAACAAATGACGAAACCCAATCCCACTTATGATATTTTCAGGCCTGGCACTACCTAATAACTTCCAAAAAAGTAATAAAAGTAGCTTTTGTGCATTAAAAAAGTAGCAAAAAGTAGCCCAGACTTTTAAACAAATAGCAAACAGTAGAATATTGATTTATTCCTTTTTTTACATACAATGAGGCTAAGTCTTAGATAAAAAAGGACAGTAATATTTTTAAATTTAGGAATTTTAAATTAGATTAAAATCAAATTCAAAATCCCATTTAAAGACCAATACTCAAGTTAATGTATAGAATTCGTGAAAATAAAACAAGAATCCAAAGATCAAATTTGGACAACCACCACAAAATGCTCCTATTGCGATTCCTAAAAACAAAAAAACTTGTTTCTTTGGACAAAAATAAAAAAGAGGAACGAAAAATGAGAAGGCATTTATAATATTTACTAACGTTTCGGTGCTCATACAGCACCCTTATCAAGGTAAGAAAAATTAAAGCAGGTGGGAACAGCGACGAAACAACGACGCTATCTCCTCGATAGCTGAGATCTAAGTAATATTTTATTTGAATAATTGTGGTAAAAAAAATTTTTAGTTAAAAATCCTAAATTCTTATTTCAACACAGGTAGCCAGGTAGGAATGCTAGGGTCCCCATTTACAAAATAATGATAACTTTTCTAAAAGTCTTCCTCCCTAAATTTATATATTTTAACAAGATAATAAACCCCCAAATCATGTTTTTTTAAATTTCTTTTTGAACTTCTCAAGTTATGTGATATGTAAGACTTGAAAAAGAACAAAATTGAGGTAATTCTTTTTTTCATGACGAAATCTGATAGGTCAAAGGAATTAGGGGAACAAATTTATTCTATGTAGCCGACATTTCCTGTAATCTTGTGTTTTTTTGTAAAAAAAACTTTTTTGTGAAGAAAGATTTGTTTTTTCTTGTAAATTTTGTTTCTTGACCTCTTTTCATTTCAACAATTTGCAAGAAATTTAGGGACAACTCTTTTTCATAATAAAGTCAAATATTTTTTACAAAAAAGATTGAAGGTAAAATAAATAAACTTTGTTCACATACAAAAAAATCTGTTTTCCTATGTAATGTAGTTTTTGAAGTTTATAGAAGAATGCTTTCTTCTTTACAAAACAAGAAGTGAAATACTGTCTCCAAAAAGGTTTCAAGATATGTTTTCTTTCAATTTTTTATCATGTTTAGGAATATTAGGAAAATTAAAAAATTAAATTTGAGCCTGATACGAAAGATTCAGTGATAACAAAAAAAATTACCTATTTAAAATTGTCTCGCTACCGTACAATACAGTGGGTGCGAGTACAGAATTATATATTGCAATTTTAGCTTTATTTATTACACTCATCGAGTTATAGTGTTTTAAAGTTATCAGCGATTTTTGTGTATAATTTGGAAGAAAAGGTTTTGAATTTCAAACCCTTATATCTAAAAATCTTCGAATCAGCATACCCTTATGAGAGACTTCTGAAAGAAAATAATTGACAAACAAACTCGAAAAGTGAAAAACAAATATGTATTTAAAGACGTGAGCCGGGCGTTATCAACTCGAATAGAGGGGGTTTCAACGCCCCCAAATCAGTGTAGTCACAATTAAGCGCGGCTCGCAGATTTACGACGTGTTCACAACTCTCAGGCTCAGCTATTCAACAAAAAACGAAAAGTCTTCCTGAGTAAATGCTGGCAGCGCCAGAACACACTTTCCCATCAAAATGTTTGGACATGCTGAATTTTAAGAAAACCATAATTTCATCCCAAAGATTTGCAAAATCACCAACCTCTCCACGCAAATAGAAACAATAAGAAAAAGCCTGTGTCTCTTAATTAGTCACTCATGACAGAGAATGGATTAAGGAATGAATGGACGTGTTCATCGGATTAGAGTCGTTCCATACATTCTTTTTAAGCTGGCGCCTCAAGTTTGATCTTATTTCTCATTTAAAAAATTTTTTTTCACCATAGGACCATACGACACAAAACTATTAATAGTTTCTCAAAATTCAAAATCTACTTCTTACCCAAGATAGAATTTACATTTTACATACAAGTTATTGATTGTGTAGACCTACCACTAACAAACAATTTTCAATTAAACAGAGCTATGACACTTTGAGGGCAATGTTATTTGCGACAAAATTTGATAACCCTATAGCGTAAAATGATAAATAATTTTCAAAAATAAAATGCCCACAAGCAAAAATATTATAGGAAATTTAGCATAGAGATCTGTAATGATTTTTCTATAATAAACTTGTTATCATTATTTCGCAATTATAAAAAAATCATTATACAAAATCATTATAAAAAAGTTCGTAAAGAAATAAATAATTTCAAAATATAGAAAGAAGTGATGCAGAATATATGTAGAAACTGCAAACGATTGATTTATTTATTTACTTAACGTAGAATTTCAAATTAATTGAAGCGATTTCACAGGATTTCGCAGACTTCAAGGAATTTTACAGGATTCCAAAAAAGTTAAAAGATTTGACATACATCAAAGAATTTCGAATAATTTCAAGGAATTCCAAGGGATTCCAGAAAATATTCACACGGATTTCAAGCAATTTCGAAAGATATCGAAACATGTTAAGGGATTTCTAACGACTTTCACGGATTTTGAGGCTTTTTACATAAGTTTTAAAAAGATTTGAAAGATTTTAAGCTATTTTATCAGATTCCAAAGAATTTCCGGACGAGCCGCCAGGGCTTCCGTTTCCAGTACCGATCGTGAGAGAACTCTTTTGTTTCAAGTATCAGTTTTTTAGCTTTGGTGAAGGGAATAAGCATGTGTGGAAAATAAAGTTAAATTTCAATGGATTCCTAACGTTTCTAAAAATGTTAAGGGATTTTATTATAGGTATTACAAGGAGTTTTACGAGATTTAAACGATTTTATTGAATATCTGAAGAATTCAAAAATTTTAAAGGAACTTGAACGGGTTTTTTAGAGAACTTTAATGAATAAGTTTCTTAAATTTACATTGAATGGATGTCAAATGATTTTTACTTATATTAATGATTTTCTAGAGAACTTCAGAGAATAAATTAAACTCTATTTCCAGAGATTTTTACAGATTTAAATTATTCCAAAGGACATGAAGGAATTTACAGCATTTCAAATGATTTGAAATATTTTCAGTTATTTAAAAAGAATTTTTTGTAATGAGCAAACATTTTTAATAATGAATTTTCAAATTATCCAAGGAACATAAGCGTACTTACTAAAAAACACTACAGAAGAGATTCCAAGATATTTATGAAATCAAATTAGTGCAAGGTTCGGATGCCTCGATTTCGTTAAAAATTAAAAAAAAAATTAGGCTATTGATTAAAAATAGAATACAATAGGAATATTGGGTACAATAGTTGATATATAAACCGGTCTGTGAGGCCTGCTATAATCGTTTTCTATATACTGAATTTCCTATAATCGCGAAAAACGTATAGGAATATCATTATAGGCCTATGCTGATTTTCCTATAATATTTTTCTCGTAATGGTGGTTTATTCTGTCAAGATATTAGGAATATAAATAAAAGGAAATAAAACACTGACCACTCGAATGAGCCAATTGAGGACGAAGGCAGCGGTGGAGTAATGAGTTCCATAATGGAAGGGTGGTATGCTCTCATGTTCCCAGGTCTGGAAACGTTCCTCAAAATAGGCTTTTCTGCTTGGGTTCAGTGCACCGATCGGCTGTAATGAGAGACCATCATCAATCCATTCAATATTAAATGATCAGGGTTAGGCTAATTAGTGATTATGATATACGAATTTATTCGTTAGGCGAACACCAACCTTGGACAAGTCGCGATAATTGCTTGGTAATGTAAGATCAAGTTCTTTCGTCTCGTAGTTGGAGAGAATCCAAGGAAAGACCGGATACTGGTTCAGGTCATTGTAGGTCCGACCTGAAATACGAATAGCCATTCAGTAAAATACAATAATATTATTCTATAGAAAATCTTGATTCGTTACTATCTTTATGCTAATCATTTTTAGAGATCAATTTTTACATTCACGTCACGCTGAAAATAATTGATCAACTTATCAAATAAATAAGAGAACCGTTTTCGCAGTATCTTCGAGTATATTCAGATATTATAGATTCCTTAATATAGTAACAATGCATGCACCTTACGAACTAAATTGATATCAAAATTTGTACTTAATATTGCGAACACGCGTTTGCAAAATTTAATAAATGACCGGAATTTATGAAAGTTGTTACCAGGGAGGTTTCCGGATAACAGAACACAATGAATCCCGGTTGTTTTCATGTTTATTCAGATTTTAGTCACTCATTGGCAATAACTGGTAATAGTTTAGCTCAAATTTAAGCAACCGTACACGGGGAAAAAATAATATAAGCTGTTTATCGATACTAGCAAATTACTTCACTCATCGACAACACATTGCTAAAATAAAAATTGTATTTTTATTTGCGACAGCTTCACATTTTATTGCATGAATATTCCGTTTCCTTATGAAAGTTTTGTTTCTATATTAATTGTGAAACCATTGGCATCTACCAGAAAAACAGTTTGAAATTATTTGAGCGGTTTTTTAACAACCGCGAAACGTTCAAGCAAGGAAAACAACATTTCCGAAAAACTAAAACTACAGGAGATTTTTTATTAATATATTAGCGTCGGGGATTACTTCAAAATAACTGCAGAAAGTGTGTTAAATCAGGAAAATGGTTTGAATTTATTTTAAGCGTCATTTTAATATCCAATAAAGATAGAAAATAGCAAAGAAATCCGACATTTCCTGAGAACCAAGCCCGAGGAGGATTTTTTGACTAAACTACTGGTGTCAGAAATCACTTCAAAATAAGTGCAAAAAGCACACTCCACCAGAAAAATTGTTCGAATTTATTTGAAGGAATATTAAAACAAACATCTAAAGAAGTCAGCGACTTTTCCTGCTAGGATATATATCCCACATTTATTTCGAAGTGATTTCCGTCCACAATAATTTAAAAAAAATCTTCAGTGGTTATAATTGTGCAAAAATCTCAATTTTCTCAAGTGAACATTTTAAGGATATTGAAGCAACCCTTAAATAAATTCAAAGACTTTTTCTGGTAGGGGACGCTTCCAAAACTTGTTTGGAAATGAAATGTTAATCAAATAGTAGTCTAATCAAAAAATATTCCGCGATTTCAGATTTTTGTATATATCGACTTAGCAACTCTTAACATGAATTTAAACAGGGAGCAAGGTACAAAAGGGGGTAATCAACATTTTTTCCAAAATGCGTTTTTTTGCATTTTCTAATAAACACAGATGACCTCGATATGTAGCCGTTTCAAAAATATTAAATTTGTTTCTAGTTTTTGAACAATTATTTAACAAAGTCAAGCTCGGTGCTAACTGCGGAGGTCCCGAGGTGAAAAAGGGGGTATATATACATTAGGTCTTATGTAAAATCGAGATTCGACTGGTAACATCTAAAGATATTGAAAGCAAGACTAAACGTACAGCTATTTGGCAGTTATCGGTCAAAAGTAGATAGTTCAGCTGAGGTTTTCTACTGAAGGTATTTCCCGTATGGTGAAAAACATTTTATTCAGAATCTACAAATAAACATAATTGGTAGGGTTTTCCAAATCGGATAGTGAAAGCTAGAAATCTGCACGAACAAAATTGGTGTAGATATGCCAGGAAATTCAAGAAGATGAGAGAAACGTCGAATCGGCCACTGACAGATACACCCTTTTGTACCTAGCAAGCCTTACAGTTACCCCCCTAGCTACCTTTGAAACACTGTGGCTTGAACACTTCATTATTTTTGGCTCAATTTTTCAGGGAGAGCGTATCACAGGTTTCCGGAAAAATCAATTTCCGATTGTAACGAATATTGCAGTAATTTGCAAATGCGAACGTTTTTCCGCCGCCGTGTAAAATTTAATTCTCGTTGGTTACCCCCTTTAGTACCTAGACCCCTCCCTTGTCCTGCCGAGCGATGTTTTTCACATTTATTGTAATGTGACTGTCGACCCCAATAGTATAATCAAAAATACCCCGTGGTTTTTAGTTAGAATATGTTGACTTCCTTTCTGGAATGTTTAGGGGATGTTAAACCAACTCCCAAATAGCATGTATACACAAGATCGTAAACAAGTCAAGTTCATGGATACAACACTTTTATTTCAGTAGGTCTGATCTACAAAATATAAGGCATCTAGCCAAATTTAATAAACAGGTTTTGAGCAGGATTATAATTCTGAATTTGAACATCAGATATTTTTTGGTCATAAAAATTACAATTCTGATTTGAAACAGAGAATTTTATAAAAGAATAATTATAATTCTAAATTTGAACAGGGATTTGTTTTAAATTCTCTTCTTCTGAATAAAAATAAAAAGTGTTTTCCAAAAATCCTGTTCCATTGAAAAAATTCTCTGTTCCAAGCCAAACAATAGTTCTTTACGGAAAATTCCCTGCAAGTCTAAATTATAATATTTTTACGAAATTCCCCGTTTAAAAGTCAAAAATATAATTATTTACGGGTATTTTCTTTCCTAATTGTCAAAATTATATTTCTTTACTGAAATTCCCTGTGCAAACTAACAATCATAAATATTTTGAAAATTGCCTGTCTCAAAGGCGAAATTATAATTATTTACTGAAATCCCGTGCCCCCTGACACGATCGTACACATTTATTGCCCAAAAATTTTTTAACAATTTTGTTAAAGGACCGAAGTGTTTAGAGCGTGGAATCGAGCGTCAAACAGCTAAGATATGCATTTGTTTAATGAATTTGTTTATAACATTAACAATTTCTTTGAATTTGATTAGATGATAATTAGGCATTATTTTCACACATATCCTGAACAAAAAATTGCAAAATAAAGTCTCCAAGTATTTTTAATCTTGAAAGTTAGCGCTTTCACTCATTAATTTGTTAATATAAAAGTAAACAAATTTTTTTAAATGTTTTACATAAATATAAGTAGCTGCAAAAAACTGAGATTGTTTATAAAAATGTCAACTTCGTTGTTAAATAAACAGTTAATAAAATAAATTTTGTTAAACGGCTCTCACAAATCTCTTTAAACTTTCATATTTTTTAAACGCTTAAATCGGATCCAAATTGTAAGTTCTGGACTAATTTGTCCAGAATAGTACATATATTGTGCTAAAAGTGCGAAAATCATGCAGTTCCACACGATATTTTTAGTAACAAATGCAGCGAATTTTCGAGTTAACAAAAAAAAAAAAATCGGAAATTTTTGAAAAATTTTAATATTAGAAATTACGATAAATTTGGGAAACTTTGGGTAAATTTATAAAGTACCAAAAATTTTCCGAAATTCGCGGTATACAAAGCTTTTCAGGAGACATACAAAAATTTTCGGAAATTTATGTTAATTTATGGGTAATTTAGGATAATTTTTCACTTCAAGTTAGTCCAAACACTATTTACTACTGACAATCAGTCTGTCAAGTGTCAATTAGGGGTGTGGAAAAATGTAAAAACCCCGAACCAATTCGAAAGTTACATGACAAAATTTTCGGCAATTTCCAGTAACTTTAGCCGCAATTTATGGTAACTTTTGAAAAATTTTAAATTACATTTTCTGGCAGGTTCGGGTCTCCGAGTTGGCTGAGGATTTTCGAGTCGGGATGCGAAGCGGAAATCCGAACCGACCCGAAGTCATTTTGCACATCACTAGTGCGCACGCACAGCAGCTAGAACAATTCTTTTCCCATTCTCATAATTTATAATGGAATATCTTAGATGCATGCGATTTTGGACTTATCCAGTTTTCGTCAATTCTCGACGTTTTGAGACCCCCTGAGACAGAAATAATAGTTTCAATGAAAATGACTGTCTGTTGTCTGACGACGCGATAGCTTTTGGAAGGAATTTCCTAATTAGAATTTCCTTTTGCACACTGGTTTGTGGTCCAGAAAGACAGGTTAAGTTCGTTAGCCAGCTTTCTGCTGCCAATATTTATGATTTTAGTCATAAAAGATCAAATTGAGAAACGTAATAATTCAACTTTCCCACGAAACCACGCAAGATACAATAAATAGACTAGAAACCAAAATTATCAGGTTTTACAAGTTCTACAAAATTGCTCTTGACTGTTTTTTTTTAATTGTAAAAACAAGACAATGAAAATACGTATGTTTCGTTACCAGTGGATATTATGAATTGTAATAATATAAACTTATTGAAATGATACATTTTTCAGGGTAGCTGAGAATAAAATATAATGCAAAATAAAAAACATATATTGAAGTGATCATGATAAATACAAATTTTTACTTTATTTTGCAATATCTGAATAAGCAATCCCAGACCGAGGTACAACAATGAATGTAATATACATTTTCTTCGTCCCCTAGCCGAAAGTACGTCTTCCCGGCCGCATTTCTGTCCGGAAACAGTGGCTTTTGCGGCCTGCTAGCGTTAACGCGATCTCTGATTGGCTGCGAGATTTTTATGACTCGCTGACGTAGCAACCTGACGTAGCAACGCTCAGTACTGTGTTATTGTGTACTTAGCCTCTGAAAAATATTTATCTTGGCAGGTGAATGGAAAAAAGAGAGCGTCGGTGGGTTGAACCTCAAAACTTATCCTCATCTGAAGGTTCTGCGGACGAGGAAGAAGTATTACGAAAAAATAAAAAATATGTGTTTTTGATACCCGCCCCAAACAGCAAACCCTTAGGCTCCGCCTCGGCTTTGCAAACGTCAGGCGGGCGACCGAATCCCATGCATCCGCTCAGCTGACCGAGAGTAGCAGCGGCGCTACGCGAGGTGGCCGGGAGCGCGTGCTGATGCAGGCCACAAAAGAAAAAGCATCCGAGTTAGCTGGGGATGTAGAAAAATAGTATACGACACACGGCCAGAAATATTGGATGCCCTGGCGTGCGTGATATCCAACTTTCTGGCCTTGGGTCGTAATATACTATTGATATAATACACATAGTGTTGAACATAATGTATAAAAGTTCACATATTGGACAAAATCGAGTGCGAAGGACGAGATGCGTGATAAGAATGTGTTCGTTGAGGCCGAAGGAGCTTTAACAGAAGAGAATTCACAAACACCAAATTACAGTTGTCGATGCTTTGTCCTTTAATTTTAAATGGTCTTTGCAAAAATGTGGGGAAAATACAAAGAACGAACGCGAAGCGCGGGAACCAACAGTCGCGCGCTCAAACTTGTGAGCGAAGCTAGCCACGCCCTTAGCGCAGCGGGCAGATTTTTATAAAAGATTTTTACCACGGTTTCAGAATTAGTAATTTCCCGCACGCTATATATGCCTCGAAAAGCAAACAATACATGCATGCGTTACAAAAAAAAAAAAAAACTTTTTTTGTCCCACTCTGCGACGTTCTGACTTTTCTAAATGACCGCGACATATAGGACATACATGACATACCAACTATCAGAAATATATTTTTTAGTTAGGCGTACTGGCAAAAATCCGCCTAAAGAAAGAAAAATATGAAATTGAAATTCACCTCGTTTAAAAAAAGAAAAGATACCCCCTTGCAATTTCAAAGAATGAGGGTGAGAAGGGTGAGAAGCAGAAGAAGTGAAGAACAGAAACAGCAATTCAGACTATAAGATGTTAAGCGATTATGTTACGCGTGGAGAACATCGTCGTAACGAGTGACAGACTCGCTGACGAGCTTTAATTAGCGACAAGAAAAAAGATTGGATGAGTACATGCCAGCTCAGACTGCACCGTCACAAATCTATCTTGAATAAGATTCTCTGGGTTGCCTGAAAACCGAAAAGTGAAAGTGAGTCCTCGAGGTGACAATTTCAGGAGCGATTAGCCGTCACGCTCTGAGTTATGCGCTTACTAAACGGAGCATCGCACCCCATTGAGCTGCTTTCAGCGTACTTTTCGTAAAAATAGATTTCTCATCAAAAATCTTGCACACTTCCACGTACTCCCTCCTTTTTCACTTTGCTTTTTATGCATCGGCGCCGGGAAGAAAAAAATATATGTAGTAGATATAATCAACTGCACGTGTGATGTGACTTTCGCGTCACCCGATTACCCAGTAAAAAGAAACTAATTGGGACGAATTGAGAAGAATTCGCCGGGAGCACCCGTGAATCTTGCTTTGCGATAATCTCGAATTGGAGATGGTGGTGAATTCGTGTAAATTGGTGAAAAGTAATAAAGTCTTCAAATATTCTATTCGCCCGAATTCAGCGAAAAATTTTTAAGGGATCTAATTCATTTGAATGCGTCAGCACGAATGATTTTCAGTGTCCGCCAATTCATTTTAATTCGCGAGATTTTATGTCAAGCCCCAATTCGCTAGAATTTGCCAGCGTGAATACAGTTAAAGACTGGCCTATTCAATTGAATTCGTAAGCTATAACCAACGCGCTCGGCAAAAGGATCCGTTGTACATAAATATCAATAAGTCCCGCAGCTCAGTGGTCGCTGAACTCGGGCGAGTTTAAACATGGTAATTCACCGCAATCCTCCCGAATTAGTTTTTTTACTGGGTACGCACATTCACAGCTTGTACTAATGAAACAATATGAGGAAAAGAAGAGTAGTTAGTTTCATAAATTTCCGTTCATTAATTAATTGCAAAGTGAGGTTGGTAAGTTAGGGATTTACAGAATTTTTCGGTAAAGCAAACGATATATTTATGTTTACAAATTTGCTACTTAACCTGCAAATGATATTTATCAGACAATTACACAAGAACTCCAATATAAGGCCAGTTTCGGGGGTTGCCTCGCGCTGGCCGTGGCACTAAATTAGTCGTTGGAAACGTAAACAGTCAGGGTCGTAGAACCACTTCTGTTGGATTTTTCTCCCGCTTTTGTCGCTCCCGCTTACTGCTCCCCCGTACTGCCCCCCCGTACTGCCCGCTTTTATCGCTCGGTACTGGTTGCGACGCATTGTTGACATTGCCTGTGCGCTGAGAAACTGCATGGGCCAGCATTTCCAGGAAGAACTAAATCAGTCGGCCTTATATTGGAGTTCTTGTGTATATCTATTCTAATTGCGATAATATTTTATACTTTAATTTTTTGCATTAAATTATGTCCGCCAGAGTTCTATTAAATGTGTGCTTTAACGTAGAAGTTGTGTTATTATATAACTAGATAAAATGTTAAAGTGGGCCACGAAGTAATAGTAAGGAGAAACCACGCTAATGCATTTCGGAAAAGCATGGCAACTTTTTCGGAATAGATGGGGGGGGGGGGCTTTCCTAATTTGTGAGTGAAATATCTGCGAGAGCCGAGAGTGCCGAGAGACGAGTGTCATGGCCGTCAGTCAAATGTGAGTAATGTGAGGCAAAGCGAAAGTTGTATTCGTGCCGTGATTTGTGTCATGCTGTCGTTTTGGATAACTTTGAAAAAATGTAGAGGGCGTAAGTATTTCATACATAATTTTATTCGAAGTCAGGATACATGTGTGCTTCCAAAAAGTGTTTTTTTTTTAAAGTCAGATAATAGTATATTGCGTGACGAGGGTCGAAAGGCAACGATTTCACGAGTGTGAAGTTAGCTGCCCGAGCGAAGCAGGTTTCTGTTTGTAATGCAAGTATATTGTTAAAAAAAAAATCTTTTGCAAGTATAAGTCCGGAAGTGAATTTACATAAGTGAAAATTAGAGGTGTGCAAGATCCGGAACCGGACCGATATTTTCAGGTTCGGATCCAGCAGATTGCATAGCAGACCCGATCCGAAAATTTCTGTCCGGATCTTTCAAATACGCGATCCGGTATTTTTCGGATCGGGCCTCTAGTCCCTAGTTGGCCTGCCCGAAAATAATTTGTTCGGATCTGTGCGTGATATAACCGATCCGGTATTTTTCGGTTCGGATCTCTAGCAGATCCGAACCAAAAAATATCGGATCAGGGCGGATCTGCAATCACTATTAATAACACTGCCCGGACGTGGTTAAATTTAAGATTTCGGAGATATGTGGAGGCAGGTGGTGACGCATTTCCGGCTGCGCAGTATATTTGCAATTTACGATTGCGCACTGGATTCATATCGCACTTCCGAGTGCGCAGTAGACTTGTGCGGCATATTTAGTCGCGCAGTAGAGTTATATCGCACTTCCGGCTATGCAGAAGACCTTTGGGGCATTAGTGGTTGCGCACCAGAGCTATATTGCACTACCGACTGCGCAGTAGTCTTATGTGGCATACTTAGTGGCGCACTAGAATCAGATCGCACTTCCGGCTGCACACTAGACTTATGCGGAATACTTAGTAGCGCAGTCAAATTATATCGAACTTTTAGCTGCGCAGTAGACTTATGGGGCATTGGTGGTTGCGCAATAGGGTTATATCGCACTTCCGGCTGCGCAGTAGTCTTATATGGCATACTCAGTTGCGCACTAGAATGATATCGCACTTCCGGCTGCGCAGTAAACTGAAGTGAGATTGGTTGTTGCGCACTAGAGTCATGTCGTACTGACAACTGCGCAGTAGACATTTGTAGCTGCGTACTTGAGTTACGCCACCCTTCCAGCTGCGCATGAATTCCGCGAATGCCATGAATTCCGTAAATTCCATGCATTCCGTGAATTCCATTCATTCCGTGAATTCCGTAAATTCCATGTATTCTGTGAATTTCATGAATTGCGTGAATTCAACAAATTCCGTAAATTCCATGAATTCCGTGAACACTATGAATTCCATGAATTCCATGAATTGCGTGAATTCCATGCATTTCGTAAATTCCATAAATTCCGTTAATCTACGAATTCCATGATTTGCGTGAATTTCATGAGTTTTGTGATTTCCATGAATTCTGTGATATCCATGAATTTAGTGAATTCCATGAATTCCGTCAATTCCATGAATTTAGTGAATTCAATGAATTCCGTCAATTCCATGTATTTAGTGAATTCCATCAATTCTGTGAATTCCATAAATTCTGTTAATTCCATAAATTCTGCGAATTCCATGAATTCTGTGAATTCCATGAATTGCATAAATTCCATGAATTCCCTTAATTCCATGAATTCCGTGAATTCCATGAATTCTGTGGATTCCATGAATTCTGTGGATTCCGTGAATTCATATTAATTCCATTATTTGCGTGAATCCCAGGAGTTCCGTGATTTCCATGATTTCTGTGAATTCCACGAATTCCGTGAATTCCATGAATTTCGTGAATTTCATGAATTTAGTGAATTCCATGAATTCCGTGAATTCCATTACTTCTGTGAATTCTATGAATTTCATGAATTCCGCGAATTCGATGAATTACATGAATTCTATTAATTCCGTGGATTCCATGAATTTAGTGAATTCCACGCATCTTTTGAATTTCATGTATACCATTAAGCCATTTCCCTTTCAGGGTAGGCGTGACACTACCCGATTCGAGTAGTGTTTCTAGGTTAGTTTCTTGTAGTAAATAACTACAAGTGTGGGCTCACCACATCCACGATGTGCCAACAGCACTCAGTTTTCTCGAATGGTCACCCATCCAAGTACTAACCGCGCCCAACGCTGCTTAAGTTCAGTGATCTGACGAGAACTGGTTTTTTCAGCGTGGTGTGGCTGTTGAATCCTTTAAATTTCATGAATTCCGTGAATTCCACGAATTCCGTTAATTCCATGAATAAATAGGTAGCAGATCCGAATACCCATTTGCATGCAAATTTCCTGATCGGATTTGACATGGGTAAACCCGCCCGGAAAATTTTGCGCCGGATCAATTGAAACCCGAACCGAAACATTTCGGGTCCGGGTAGTGTAATACCCGGACCGAAACATTTCGGTCCGGTCTCTGGAAGATCCGGAACCGAAAGTTTCGGGTCAGGTCCTCCCCACAGGCCCTCCCGAAAAGTTCCGGTCCGGGTTTTGCACACCACTGGTGAAAATACATTGATTTCCGGTCAGGTGCTCTAACCACTGAGCTACTAGAGAGATCAGAGGAAGAATCCTTTTTCTGAAATACGCTTTATTTTGCAAGATGTTATATACACGTGAATTTTTACTAGGAATCTGTATTATCATCGGAGATGGTAACGATCGATCAGAAGAGAGATACAGAACATTTTTAACGTCATCTCAGACTAGATGGAGCTATGAATAAAAAAAATTTTTAATTAAATTTATTCAGAAAAACAGATTCCTAGGGAAAATACATTGTTTCGTGATGCGAAAAAAGAAATATGAATTTTGCCATAATTTTAATTTAAAAGTGTTTTCTTATTAAAATTTAGTGCCGAAATCGATGGTAACTTTCGGCTCTTGACGAGAGTACTTCGTTCAACTTCGTGGCTCTCGCAGATATTTCACTTAAAATTCACGACATCGATTCCAAAAAAGTTGCCGCACTTTCGTAGCATACAGTTTCTTCTCCTTACTATTACTTCGTGAAGTGGGCGAAGCCCACTTCACGGATTTACTTGACACTTGCCACACAAGGGTTTCTAGGGTCACTGAAAACGAATCTGAAGTCAGAATTACAAAATTAAAAATTACAGATCCAATATAGCGGACTAAAAATATATAAATAATTCGAATTTGCTTGAAACTTGCTATACAGAAGTTTCTAGGGTCACTGAAAACGAATCAGAAGTCAGAATTATTTTTTTTTCTTCTATTATTATTTTCTTGAAAATTACTATTTGGTGATTTTTGGTGTGACTGATAACGAATCTGCAGTCAAGAATACAAAATTCATAATGACTTACAGTTTAGGGATCGCCCATATATTAAGTAACGCTTTTAAAGTGAAGGGATTAGTTACGATCCTGTTACGATGAAGGAGGTTCGAGAAATTTTACATAACTTTTTTTAAATGTGATAATTTTTTTAAATAGTAAAATAATATAAGAGGATAGGCAGGCGTAAACAAAGAATTATTTTTTTACATCGGTGTTTGAGGTATATGTAAAAGTTGAGGTATATTATATTCTATTAAGGAAAAAATATGTTTTTAGGGTCACAAAAATTGAAATTAATTTATCATTGAATCAGACGTTTCGGCCTCGAATATGGGCCCTCATCAGTGATTTATTTCTTAAATATTAGTACAAAAAATTGTTCATTCGTGGAGGGATATAATTTCACAGTATTAATGTTTTGGAGATGTAAATGAAGACAACAAAATCATTTGTGTTGATTAAAGAATTAATTGTTATAGAGATTTACATGAAGACAACATTTTTTTCAATCACAAAACCTAAAGTAATTTGGACATGGTTAATTCCTAAAAATATTACACATTTAATAAAATTTACAGAAGTTATCAAAGGGGTCTTATCAATCGGAGGAGAAACTCACCTTACAAATTCATAAGAAGGAGGTTGACAATAATGAATGAGAGCACTTTTAAAAAACTTTTCCAGGCCGAAACGTCTGATTCAATGATAAATTGATTTCAATTTGTGTGACCCTACAGCCAATTCACCATCAACATCCAAATATTATTTCTTGATATTGTACCAATGAGGGGGGGGGGGCTGTCTATTGTTACAGCAACGTTTAAGGGGGAGGGAGGGGTCCAAAAATCCTCCGAAAGGGGTTACGTAATATATGGACGACCCCTTATTGCCAGATTTTTAATACCAATATTTCAGGGAGACCTCTACAAACAAACAAAAATTTTGGTTCTCAACTACAATCTGTTTTCATGATTTATAACTCTGTTGATACTATCATTTTTTTAATTTTTAGTGAAAAAGCCTTTCCAATAACTTTCATTATCGCCCACTTCATATCACGTAAAATTATTGAGTTTTTAATAAAATGTATGATTCTTATGCAAATCCACAGTTTTTGACCAATCGGCACCAAATTTTGCACACATATTCTTTGGGCTCCCGGACAGGAGCCCGCGGGTAACAGCTAGTTCTTAATATTTTTATTGAGTTGAAGGCGGTAAAAATTCTTTATTTTAGACATTTTTCTTTAGTTAAAAAGTATTTTTCAATTTTTTTCTTAATCGGAAGAGAAACCATTTTTATTTGTTACATTTGTATTCAATTGGAAGGAAGCAAATTTTTGTATTTAATTTCTCTCTGAATTACAAGACGTAATTTTTATTTTCAATTAATTTCTTAAGTGAAATAGAGATATTT
This sequence comes from Andricus curvator, assembly GCA_932195095.1. Taxonomy (NCBI): domain Eukaryota; kingdom Metazoa; phylum Arthropoda; class Insecta; order Hymenoptera; family Cynipidae; genus Andricus; species Andricus curvator. Next base: position 67,147 of record CAKNYM010045761.1, on the reverse strand, counting down.
TGTATTTTTAATATTTTTCGCGAGTTGGAAGAAAGGAAATTTTGGTTTATAATTTTTTTTCTTAATTGAAAGTGGGCATTTTTAATTTTTTAATTTTTTTTAATATTGTAGTTGACTTGAAGGGGGGAAAATTATGTAATTTTCACATATTTCTTAAGATAAAAAAGGGGGCATTTTTATTTTCAATTTTTTTCTGAATTTGAAGAAGGAAATTCATTATTTTTAACATTATTAATTAATTGCAAGGGAGGAAGTTTTAGTTTTTAATTTTTTTCAGAATGAAAAAAGGACATTTTTAATTTTTAATATTGTTAATGAGTTTAATCGGGGTCAAATTATATATTTTTAGCATTTGGCTTGGGATGAGAGGGGAAATTTTTTATTTTAATTTTTCTTCGAAGTTTTGAGTTTGAAATATTTAATTTATATAATTTTTATGTTTCAAATTGTGTAGTTATGAATACCTAATTTTAAAACTATTTTATTTCCAAGGCCTTTTTAGAATTATTCAGTTTTTAAAGCGTGAATTTGAAAATGTTAGTTTTTAAACCTCTTAATTTTAAATTTTTCAATCTAAAACGTGTTAAATTCTAATTTATTTTCCTTAACTAGTCTTCAATTTGAAATTGGAAACCTGGAAAATTGAAGAGTATTAAATCAAATGCCGCCAAGAACAATACCGGAAACAGATATTAAAAATTTTATACATTTTCCATTAATCATAAGCATTGTAAAAAACATTTGACCTTCAAAAGTAAATATGAAAAATAAATTAAACTTTTCGAATATCTTCGTAGATTATTAAAGTTAATTTTGAAGCTTGGGCGTTAATAGATGCAATAAAGTATAAATAATAATTTCGTGAACTATTTCATGACGTCATTTACTTTCGTTATAAAAGGTTTAATACGATCTGAAATAAAAAGTAGTTTCAGGTAAATAAACTACTATAACTATATATAAAAAACGAATTAAAGTTGCATGTTGGTTTAATACCAGGAAATGTGCTCAAAAATATGAAATTCTACCCTGACGATGTGGATTGAAATGTAGTTAGAAAGCAATATATAGGCCTACATTAATACGGCTAGCAATCGCAGTTTCTTTATAAGGAAACCAGCGGATAAAGAATTGAAACGGTCGGTCAAATGTGCAATAATTTTTCTCTTTCGCATAGCAACTTTAATGAACAGCTTACGAATGCCAAACGTTTATGACCACGGATGGTAATGGGCAGTGTGGTTATTTATTGTTTGCAATTGGAATTTGTAACGGGCGTAGTGTTATTAATAGTCTACCTGCATATCCGTGACATAAGGGTTATTGCAAAATCTAAATTTGTTACGTATATATCTAAAAGGGCTTGAAAAGACTTTTAATGAATCATCAGTAGATTGTTATGTACATACACGGAGAAAATTTATCCGTAAAAAAGTCACGAACTAGTAGCTAGATCTCGTATATGAGAAAAATTCATCGGATATTTATGTATTTTCGTAAATAATCTGCGAACTTTGAGAAAGATTGACGAACTCGATGTGAAAATTCTAAAACGGTTCATCACTTCTTTTTTACGTGAATAATTACAAAAATATTGCGAGTGATTGGGAAAAGATTCTCAGAGCACTCACGAGCTTGCCCGACAAATCTCGGAAATAGAAACTAAGTTCGCCTGTACGTGGCCCACACACACACTCTCCCAAACGCGCGCTGCGTGTGTGCGCTCGTATGTGTGCCTCGAGCTCGTCGGATGAGTGGCTAGAAGTTTTATAATACCTATTTTGTTTGGCCTCAATGGCTGCGCGTGTTTACGCACTCCTGGTTTATGTTTAGAAACTGGTGAGTCAGCAGTCTTTGAGGGTTCGAATCTTCTGAGTTGCGAATTTAATCAATTAATAGCCAACGGCCATACCACGCTGAAAAACCCAGTTCTCGTCAGATCACTGAAGTTAAGCAGCGTTGGACGCGGTTAGTACTTGGATGGGTGACCATTCAAGAATACTGACATGAGTGCTGTTGGCACATGGTGGGTGTGGTGAGCCCACACTTGTAGTTATTTATAACTACAAGAAAAACCTAGAAACACTACACGAATCGGGTAGTGTCACGCCTACCCTGAAAGGGAAATGGTTTAATGGTATATATATATATATATATATATATATATATATATATATATATATAATATAAAATTAAATCGCACAAATAAAATTTTTCCTCTTTATATTTCAGTCTGAAATTTTCAGGAACTGTTCGTAGGAAATTCGAACTGTTCGTAAGAAGCTTCGAAATTTATCCATATATTTCTCATAGAAATAAGGATGTGATATTTCATTTTTTTATCTCGTATCCGAGACCTAGCTACAAGTTCGTGACTTTTTCACGGATAAATTTTTTCCGTGTACGAGCTCTGGCCGTAAAGTACCCGACCTTGTGCTCCAAATTTGTACCTATTTTAGTTGCACTATGGTCAAAAACAGGTATTAGCCATTCAGGGGGAACCTCTGTTAGGGCCCGTACTAAGTGTCACGGACATGCCAATCTTAAGTCGATTAGTGTACGCAGTTGCGTAAACGTCTAACCACGTACGGGTCGCATTTCGAAATGACGGAATGCACCGAACAAAGAGTGTTCATTAAATTTTGCCAAAAACTTAGCCATTTATGTTCGAAAACCATCTTTATGATTTGGAAAGTGTATGGTGATGATCAGTGAAAAGTGACCCTCGCGCTGGTACACGGAAAAAATTTATCCGTGAAGAAGTCACGAACTTGTAGCTAGGTCTCGGATACGAGATAAAAAAATGAAACATTAAATCCTTATTTCTATGAGAAATATATGGATAAATTTCGAAGTTTCTTACGTACAGTTCGAATTTCCTACGAACAGTTCCTGAAAATTTCAGACTGAAATAAAAAGAGGAAAAATTTTATTTGTGCGATTTAATTTTATATTAATTTATAAATTCGCAACTCAGAAGATTCGAACCTCAAACACTGCTGACTCACCAGTTTCTAAACATAAACCAGGAGTGCGTAAACACGCGCAGCCATCGAGGCCAAACAAAATAGGTATTATAAAACTTCTAGCCACTCATCCGACGAGCTCGAGGCACACATACGAGCGCACACACGCACCGCGCGTGTGTGCGTGGGCCACGTACAGGGAGACTTAGGTCGAGTTCCCAGATTTGTCGGGCAAGCTCGTGAGTGCTCTGAGAATCTTTTCCCAATCACTCGTAATATTTTTGTAATTATTCACGTAAAAAAAAAGTGATGAACCGTTTTAGAATTTTCACATCGAGTTCGTCAATCTTTCTCAAAGTTCGCAGGTTATTTACGAAAATACATAAATATCCGACGAATTTTTCTCATATCCGAGACCTAGCTACTAGTTCGTGACTTTTTTACGGATAAATTTTTTCCGTGTAGGCCCGCAACGAGCAAAACCCCTTAATATGTGGAACGAGTGCGAGTGTTAATTTATGGTAATCGTCGTTTAACAGAGAGGGCGATAGAGGAAGACCTCGGGATTCCAAAAACTATTGCTTCCGAAATTCCTATTCATCGTAGCTTATTCAGTAATTTCGGGCGAAACACGGCCTTATACAACTGCGGCAGTCCCCATACAGTCCTGACCGGGCTGATTTCCAAATGTTTCCCAAAATGAAGTATCCTCTAAAAGGAAAACGATTTCAGGATGTAGAGGAAATAAAACAGAATGCGACGAAGGAGCTGTTCGAAAGGTCGGATACGGTCTGCTTATATTTATGCCCAGATTCCTAATTTACGCTCCATTAATATTTACATTTCCTATTAAGCACATACTGATCTTTGCCATATATTACTTAATGGGCGCATATTATTGGATTTGCCTCGATGCTCGTGAGATATTTTATTTTCATATAAAAGCGCCAGATGCTGGGCATATTTATCGCTTGTGTTTATCGACGCGATATACGTTTACTCTTAACTCTTTTTATGCATAGTATTATACTTTGCTACATTGTACGTTGATCAAAAACCCGAAAAATCCCTTAGTATTGAATCTCATGAAAATTTTGTTAACATAATGTACAGTGACCTGGAGGGGTTAGGGGCTTTGGAAAAGATCTATATCTCATTAAATTGACCAAATGCTGTATATATAATTTTACACATTTAATATTATTTTATAACAGCATTCATGATTCGCGCGCTATGAGCTTGATTACTTTCTTTTTAGCGATCAAATTATCAATATAAATGCTTCAGGGTGGTCTCTAAAAAGAAAAACAAGTTTCTTGTAATTTCCTGGTTCCCAAAAAATTTTCAAAATCATAAAAATTAAAATCGTAAAACTTTTATACCTGATAAAATATTAAATTTAAATACTGAATACTTAACTATATAAAATGAAAGCATTCAAAGCATTAAACCTCTTTTTAATTTAAAGTATTTACAATTAAAATAAAATAATTTTTAATACATCAATTCATCAAACAATTTTATAAGACTTTGGCGAACTGGGGGTTTTTTCTTGTTTAAAAAAAAGCTAAGGTTCCTTCCTTCAAATATCTTCAGGTAAAAAAAATTGAAGCGGATTAGGATTCAAGAAATTCTTAATAGATTTCAAGAGATTTGAAAGGATGTGAAATATTTTAGGAAACTTTTAATTGATTTCAATAATTTGAAGGGATTTCAAAGGAGTTTAAATATTATATAT
>CAKNYM010045761.1:51763-62343 GCA_932195095.1 Andricus curvator | reverse complement strand
ATATATATATATATATAAGTGCGTTTGTTTAAGTTTCAAATCCTTGCAACGTGTCAATTCAAATTTATTCATTTGCATACTAAAATAATATTTGGTTTAGCCGTAACTTTTTCAAATTAAAGACATAACAAAAAAGTGGAAAAAATGCAAATGCGTTACGACCCTGTCTCTACAATGTACTTTAAATCACTTTACAAACACGAGTGGACACACAGCCAGACAGACGGATGGAAGTCGGCAGTAAATAATCGTGAGGCCGCGTTATGCATCAAAGTGATTATTAATGGAAGCGTCGGTGTGAGCGAGGGTTTTAAAGAGGCTCTCCGACAGGGGTATGTATGCGACATTGCGACACACACATCTTTCTGTCCCACTTCTCGTTGGAAGGAGCATTAAAATAAGTACAAGCAAATACGAAGATGACAACCTCATTCCTAATTCACTTGGTGCATTCATTTTCCTTAAAATCGGTATACGAAGAACAGAAGAAGAGTGGTAGTTAATTTTTCGGTTAATTGTTTCTTGCTGTGCGGTGGTCCGTGAGATTGACATATTGTATATTAATGCCAGAATTAATGCCAAAAGGATAAGGAAAATGTATCTCAGACTATCCTCTCCCATCTCTCCTCTAGAACCCTCTTTCTTTTTCTATCTCTTTGTCGATCCATATTCACACCTATCTCTTTCAATCCCCTTTTATGTATGAATCCCAGTCTATCTCTTCCCTATCCACATCTGTCTTCTTCTATCTGTTTATTAATCCATATTCACATCTATCCATCTCTTTTAATTCCCTCTTTCCTATCCCAGGCTTTCTCTTCTTTATAAAGCTCTATCTTTTACTATCTTTTTGTCAATCGAGATTCACTTTTATCTCTTTCAATCCCCTCTTTCCTATCCCATTCTATATCTCGACGCCTCCATTCAATATGAGTCTATGTGCTAACAGCGCTCTGTATGAGACTATTCCCTATGCTTATACACAGCGCATAGTCTCATACACGGCGCTGTCAGCACATAGACTCATATTGAATGGAGGCGTCGATCTTATCTCTAAAACTCTATCTTCTTCTATCTCTTTATCAATCCAGATTCACGCCTATCTTCTACAATTTCATTTTATTTATCCCTGCATAGCTCTCACACATACACCTTTATCTCTTTCTATCTCTTTGTCAATCCAATTTAACTCCTATTTCTTGCAATCCCTTCTTACCTATCACAGCCTTTCTCTTCAATAACCAACGCTATCTTTGACTACCTCTTTGTCAATTTATTTTCATTCTTATCTCTTTCAACCCCCTCGTTCCTATTCCAGCCTATCTCTTCACTATCCACCTCTATCTGTTTCTATCTCATTATTAATACATATTCACACCTATCACTTTCAATCCCCTCTTTCTTATCTATGCATAGCCCTCTCCTATCCACGTCTAATTCTTTCTATCTTCTCGCCAAATCAGCCTAACGAGCGACTTAGAATATTTTTGTCGTTCACCACCGATACATCTTTCAATCTCCTATTCTCTATCTCTGCCATTCCCTCGCCTATCCACGTCTTACCTCCTTCTATCCCCTTGTTAATTCAGATTATTGCCTATCTCTTTCAATCTCTTCTTCTTTATCCCATCCTATCTCTCATTTATCTACGATTATTTCTTTGGATCTACTTTTTAATTCAGATAGATATCTATATCTTTGAATCTCCTATTCTTTTGTAAGTCGATCCTATATACAGTGTACATAATGAACCTACAGTATATATATATACCATTAAGCTATTTCCCTTTCGGCGAGCCTCAAGGGGTAAGCGTGACACTACCCGATTCGGGTAGTGTTTCTAGGTGGATAGTTACTTGTAGTAAATAACTACAAGTGTGGGCTCACCACACCCACGACCGCCAACAGCAACGCAGTAGTATCAGACGGTCACCCATCCAAGTACTAACCGCGCCCAACACTGCTTAACTTCAGTGATCTAACGGGAACTGGTGTTTCCAAATAATTAATTTCATTTCATTAATATTAAGGATGATATACGTGTCGATATATAAAAATTAGAATTATTTATTTTATTCGTAGGAATTTTCAATTGATTTCAGTGGTTTCAAAGGAATTTCAAAATTTTTGAGAGATCCTCACATGTTAAATCTTTTTGAGAATTTCCAGGAATTAATGTAATGGTTTCTACTAAGTTTTATAATAATATTTAATACATTTTTCAAAAATTTCCGCTTACAATAAATCAAGGACTGCACAGTATTTGAAGATTTTTTCTTACACATCCGAAAGTATCTACAAAAATTTCAAAACACTCAATTTTTCCAACGGTCAAAAATGGAACGCACTTGTAACTTGACTCTTGTCAAGCATCCCTTTGTCCAAAAAGAAAAAAAAATCAGTCTGACTGGAGTGCCTCAAGAAGTCAGTCGTCTATTCGAAAATAGGGAAAGAACCAAATATAAAATTTTACAGTTTGATTATTTTTCTATTAACTTTGTTTCTGTATACAAACATATTCATAAAAGATTTTATAACCGCGTAACTATAGTGAAAATTGGAATTTTACAGAAAATGGAAGGGCCTGCTACCTGTTTTAAAAAGATAAGTTTTTCTTTATTTTATATCAATTTATATTAATTTCTGCTGAAATAAAACTTTTCTTCATGTAATGATAGGATTGGGGGGGGGGAGGGAGGAATCTTTAAAGATACTTTGAGGTGTTTGAAAAGTCGAAAATTAAACTGATGACGTCTCCCTTCACGCGTTATTTTCAAAGATTCCTAAATGCATTTTTAAACTCTCCCAAAAAAAAAATTATAATATTGCAGTTCAATTATTATAACTATTTTAATATTAACTGCTATCTAATACAACGCTGCTGAAGGCTGGTAACCTTCTCAGCATAAATCACCAACCAATTGAGACTCTCGGTTTCCTTTCTCTGTCCTCCCCCCTCCCCCCACCCCAGAAACAGAAGTTTTGGTGGGACTGACGTTACAACTAGACTTTCCACTGTACGACGAATAATCACTTAACTTGGACATGATTTCGGCCCGCAAAACAAATCTCGCGCATAAAGGTGATAGTTGGGTGTACAATCTAAACATGAATAATACAAACAATAAAGTAGCCTCGGAATGGACTGAAAGTTTGATTGACGAAATGCATACACACAGTAAACGTAAAGTTCGAGTTTCAGGCGATGAATGGAGACTGGGTGTTTGGAATGCTAGAGCTAGAGGAGTGAATGATCTTAAAGTAAGAGAACTACGAGAAACTATGCATGCTAGGAAACTAGATATTTTATATGTAGCGGATGAAAGACTAAGAGAACTAGTCAAAGATACAAGAGTCATGAGGGGTTCCGAATGCAATACTGATCATTACCTTTTAGCCTCTAAAATAAACTTAGGGCGGGGATGGAGAAGAAAGAGAACAAAAAAAACGGAACAAACTCGAATACAGATTGAAAATTTACAGAAACCGGAAATGCGAATAACGTTCCAAAATAAGTTAAGCGAACGAATAGATAGGGCAACTTGGGAAGCGCTTATAAGCAATAAAGATATAGAGGGCGCGTGGACTTTGTAACGGGATATCATTGTTAAAACTGCAATTGAAGTGTGTGGTACGGCAGTGGTAAAAAGAAAGTCTGGTGATGCGTGGTGGAATGATGAAATTCAAGCAGCCCAGCAAGAAAAGAAAAAAGCGCACAAGAGAACATTAAACATGACAGGTCTTAGCGATGAGGAGAGAAATAGACTCGAAAATGATTACAAAGACAAAAAGTGGAAAGTTAAACCACTAGTCAAGGACAGTAAAGAAAAAATCAGAACAGAAGAAGAGAACAAAATACAAAACTACTTTGAAGGATTTATGAAACTATTATATAAACAGTTGAAGGAAAGTAAAAGCACAGAGTTTGCCAACATGAGAAACAGCAAAGGTGAAATGCTATATGATATAGACGAGATAGTAGACGCTTTAAAAGACTCTTTTAAAGAACTATTAGGAGGTGAAGATATAGGACAAAAAATCTGCGACATAGAACATGATGCATTAGAAAACCCAATTGAAAAAGTCTGTGTCACTGAGGTCAGAGACATAATTAAGAACTTGAAAAACGGTAAGGCTGCTGGTATAGACAGTATTAGCGTTGAAATGCTTAAATACGGTGGCGAGTACATACCTCACAGGTTGTGCGAATTGATAAATTTATGTATCGAGACGGGGGAAGTCCCAGACGATTGGAGAAAAGCGATTATCGTACCAATATACAAAAGAAAGGGAGACAAAAGCAACTGCAGCAATTACAGAGGTATCAGCCTACTAAGTACCGTAAGTAAAATATACTCAAAAATACTTATTCGTAGGGTAATGGAAATCACAGAAGAAAAAATATGGGAAGTCCAAAGTGGATTTATGCCAGGAAGATCATGTACAGATCAGATATTTAGCCTAAGACAGATCACAGAAAAAAGCTTGAGAGTAGTAAAGAAAGTTTTCTGTGCATTTGTTGACCTAGAAAAAGCATTTGACAAAGTAAATAGAAATAAACGTTGGGAAGTCCTTAAAGAGTACGGAGTTAATGGAGGGCTCCTACAAGCAATAAAAACAATATATACAGGTAGTAAAGCGAGTGTCAGGGTAAATGGGAAACTGAGTGACTGGTTCGATATTATGCAAGGCGTGAAACAAGGATGCGTTATGTCCTCGTGGCTATTTATCATATTCATGGATGAGTGTCTAAGAACTGCCCTCTTCGATGAAGAAAGTGTAGATCTCGAAACAGTCAAGGTACGTGGGTTAGCTTTCGCAGATGACAAGATTGTTATGGCAGAATCAATCGAGGACTTGCAAAGAATGTTGAATAAACTTAATACAAGCATGAAGAACATGGACCTCAAAATTAACGTAAATAAAACAAAAATCATGGTGTTTGAGGGAAAAAGTGAGAAAACAATATGCAACATTGTCCTAAATGATGAGAGATTAGAACAAGTTGACAAGTACGTATATCTAGGTAGTCTATTCACTAGCGACGAAAAAATAGATGGGGAGTTAGATAGGCGCATAAATAAGGGTAAGCAGGTTATCGGTAGAGCAGGGTCCATCCTAACAAATAAAAATATATAAAAAAAAGCTAAAATGGCCATACATAATTCTATATTCGTACCAACTGTACTATACGGTAGCGAGACATGGACCTGTCAAGAAAAGGACAGGAGTAAAATTAACGCGATCGGCATGAAACCTCTGCGCATAATATGCGGGAAACCACTGATGGACAAAGTCCGAAACAAGACAATCCTCAAAGAATGTGGTACAGGAGAGACACTAGTTGACATATGGGAAAGAAATCAGCTAAGATGGTTCGGACATCTTGAAAGAGTGAAAGATGAACGACTGGCCAAACAAGTGTATAAAGGTAAAGTAAATGGCAGAATTCCCAGAGGTAGACCGCCGAAAGAATGGTTAGAATCTGTAAATGAGACATTAATCCGAAGATACATAAGAAGCCACAGAAACACAAGAGCTTGCATGAAAAAAATGCATGGACGTGAAGGAAGCTAGAGTAATATGCCAGGACAGGAAAGGGTGGCGACAAACAGTTTGTAAACAGAGTGACAATAGAATGAATGACGCCTGAAACAAAGACCTTGGATACTAATGGACCCAAGTGGAAAACCATACATAAGAATTTTGTGAGGCTCTTCACTTGGGGAGATCGCTAGAGAGATTGATCAGCAATCTGGGTCGGAGCAGTGTTGCGGAATAAACGTGTCATTCAAGTAAATAACACAAGAATTCCAGATCAATCTAAAATATCTATACCTAACACTTATATACCTATCTACCTCATACTTATATACCTACCTACTTTATACCTATATACCCATATACACACTACTATTTTCCAACCGAGCAAGTCACGCCTACCCCGAAAGGGAAATGGCTTAATGGTATAATAATAATAATAAAAAATACATTTGTGCAGAGCCTCGGTGGCTCAGTTGGTTAGACGCTCGGACTTCACCTTAGAGGTCCGGGGTTCGAGCCCTGAGCCGGTACCTCTTGAAATTTGTCTTCGTACCTTTACCGAGGTTCTGGTGGTTCGGATCCCACCTTAAGCTGTAGGTCCCCCCATCATGCACTTGACTGCAACCCAGTCCGTGAATGATGGGGTAAAAAGCAGGCTTTGCCCAATATGTCAGGGCACACGCTCTTATCAGATCACTTGATTGCATTATAATCATGCGTCCGTGACTGATAATATATACCGGGACAGTCCCGTGAATACCATTAAAAAAAAATAAAAAAATAAAAAAATCCAACTCCAGCCAAAATTGCCTTTGGACATATTGGGCTGTAACCATCTTAAGCCTGAGACATTAATTAAACATACATTTGTGCTTATAATAATTTGATTATCTGTTGTTGGTTCATTATTTACTATAGGGTGGTCTCCCCTAAACTATATGTATCCCAAAAAGCATAATACATTAGTTTCGCATAACTGGGTCAATTTCGTAAAAATATTGGCAAATCTAATAGCAAATTTTTCTGCAAATTCGCCCCGATGAGAGACATTAAGAGCGTGAAAATACCCGGAAAAGTTTATGAGAATAGAAAGAGGCTGCGGGCTTAAAATATATATTCGAGATCCATGTTTGTGCCGGAGTTACCGTATACCGTATGGTTTATCTCTACCTATATCACAGGGTCCCGAACGATAATTCACCGCCGCGTAGAATCAGCGCGGCGCAGATACGATCAAAGATGAATGCAAAGGACCTGTTAGCAGCTGCGGTTGTACGGCGCGAGGAATCACTATACAAGAGGGATGAGGTGTGGAAAGCAACCAATGGTCGCAGTCGCAGACCGATTTCACCGCATGGTCGCGATAACCTATACACTTTAAATAAAGGAACGATCCAGCTTATTTTCAAATTCCAAGAATTATCCTTATTCGCTTTCAAAATAGTTCTAATCGCAATCCCTTAAAAATTTCGGTTCAAGGTCAACATATTAAATTTTTTTTGTGGTTCACTCTTTCCTTATTCTTTCACCGTCTTTTTCATACTACTATAGGGACCAACATGTTTCGAAACAATACATTATTTAAATTTTTGAATCATACAATATCTATATTTTCCCAATCCCAATCGTATTACTTTTGAACGGAACTCTATATATCCTGTGTCAACCTAATTTTCCTAACATTGATTCCAAATTTTGGAATTTTTCCAAAATAAGGTAAAACTATCCTGTTGAATCTATTATAATCTTCAGTCTTATTTTTATTCTGACTATTATAATTATATTCTAAGTAAAAATAATTATTTTTACTTTGAATATGATTAATTCTATTGCGCACATGTTTTTCAAAAAAATCAATCGGATATATATACCATTAAACCATTTCCCTTTCAGGGTAGGCGTGACACTACCCGATTCGGGTAGTGTTTCTAGGTTTTTCTTGTAGTTATAAATAACTACAAGTGTGGGCTCACCACACCCACGATGTGCCAACAGCACTCATGTCAGTATTCTTGAATGGTCACCCATCCAAGTACTAACCGCGTCCAACGCTGCTTAACTTCAGTGATCTGACGAGAACTGGGTTTTTCAGCGTGGTATGGCGGTTGGCAATGATTGATAAAAAGAATGTTTCTACCGAACTCAATATTTTCTTCACGAAAATCTTGATGCGACAATTTAAGAACTCTATCAATAAAATTCTTTACAACTCTTATTATGTTTTGAATATAATGATTAGAAAAAAACGAAGTGTTATTCCTAAATAAATCATTGTTCTGTGCTAATCTGAGATTATATAACCTTTAATACTTTTTATGAAATTCATATCAAGAAAATTTAATATACCTTCAATTTCAGTTTCAAAAGTGAAATGTAATCTTGTATGTATACCGTTCTAACCGTTATAACTTGGTCAACTTTCGACCGTTATATTTCGTGGAAAAATGCATGAATGCTTTTGCAAAAAATCGAGTAGTTACCTTGAAGTTTTATTTATGAGTACATTTTCGGAAAATTCGAAAATATTTCTAACTTTGGTGTCAGCACTAAATAAAACCGAAGGATGCGAACTCAGCTTCTAATCAAGCTGGATGGCTCCACAGAGGCTTACAATTTTCAAAAAAAATCAACAAATTCAATGGTGGGGTTTTAAAAACCGTTCATTACATCAATAATACGCTGTCGCACATTATGGTTTTCCGGTTTTTTTGGGACTGGAGGCACAAAAGAAGTCGATGATACTCTCAGCGGGTTCCAGGGTATCGATGTCCTGCTTGATCCTTCGCCTCATAAAGTGACATTTTTTTTCTTCAACTTTCGTACATCTGGTAGAATCTGCCGCGTGGGTCAACCGACTTTGACAATAATGGACGGCAACCCCTTCAACCTATCGATTACAATTAAGGTCAACCACCGTAGAAAAAAAATAATATGGCATAGCGTGTTGTTGATGTAATTAACAAATTTTAAAAACCCATCATTGAATTTGTTGATTGTTTTGAAAATTTTAGGCCTCAGTAGAGCCTTCCAGCTTGATTAGAAGCTGAGTTAGCATCCTTTGCTTTTATTTACTGCCGACACCAAAGTTATGAATATTTTCAAATTTTTCGAAAACGTACTCATAAATAAAGCTTCAAGGTAACTACTCGATTTCTTTCAAAAGAATGCCTGCATTGTTTCGCGAAAGACAACGGTCGAAAGTTGACTAAGTTACAAAAGATGCTTTTAATCACGTTTTTTCACTTTCACTGAAAATTTGCATCGACAGTTATGGACGCATTGCGATCAAATGATATTGTACTTATTCGTAATAAAATGAGGATTGACAAGATGTTTTTCCTTTTTTGAGCGATTTTTTTTTATTGAGTTATTCAATGATTTGTAGAGGTGCCAGGATTTTTGAAACAGATAGTAGAGGGTTTAACCTTTTGCTCAAAATACTGGTTATAAAGGATATTCTGTTTTATGGGATTTTACCAGGCCATAGGCTAAAGAGAGATTTGTATTAATTGTGTCAAATTCGTGTTTGTGTAATATACGTATTGTTCAAAAATAGGGTGGACCAAAAAACGTCTATTTTAGAACATTTAAAACGCTTTCCGATTTTTCCACATTTAGGTAAAATAATGAAGTTTGATTCTATTAATGTACATTAACCAATATTAGTTCTTCTGTTGATTGCAACATATTCAATTGCCGGTTCCTCAATTATTAATTCACCAACTAGCTGTGAATGTACTCAATATAATGAATGTATTTTTTTTTTGCTTTCGAATAATATTAGGAGTTCTAAAAATTCTTGAACTGCTAATTGCTAATAGGTAGAAGCGCAATGCCAAGACATTTGTCAACTGTTTCGACCGAAGTTTCGACTTTTTTATTTCAAATGAGAAAGTTAGCCAATAAGGCCATTGAAATCAAAATTCGCTCTTCTTCTCTGATCAGTAGAAGCGATCCAACAACTCGAGGTCTTTATAATTAATTTTCCCGAACGACTTCACACAGTTTTTAGTTTTAGTTTCATTTTTATTTACAAATTTATAATGTGAATAATGCAACGAACCTATTGTTTTATAAATACAAATTTTGATGTCATCATTTCTCGAGTCAAGTCCTCGAGAAACAGAGGTTTGACCAAAGTTGTCTTCAACTATCCCATGTTTTATTAAAATAAAAACTAAACCTTATTTTTGGTTTGAAAATTTCGATCTAACCAACAATTTATTAATGAAATGGTGACATTCCATCAATTTCATGAGATATTAAAATTACAGATATTAAATTCCGAATTAATTTCTCCTCTAAAAATATGGAGTTTTTCAGAGTTTTAAGTTTAGAGTACCTACATTATTATAACATGGATTTTATTGTAATTTTCATTATAATTCAATATTTATCATCAAGAATATCTAACGATCCTCGACAAATGGTACCCTCGGCATATGGTGCCTTTACCCTATTTTTCTTTTTAAAATACTTACTTGTATAAGAAGACATTCTGTAAGTTACATGCGGGTAAAAACTTTTTTGTTGTAAACGATGAAAGATATCATAAAATAGTAAGAGGTCTCTTTTTAGAACTTTTTCAAATGAGCAAACTTTTTTCTTGCAATTTTATTGTACCTTCCATTGTCTGTAAGGAAATTTGTAAAATGCAATTGTTCTAAAAAACTTTGGCCCACATAAAACTCACAGGATGTCTTCCTTATAAAAGTACAATTTGAACCAACAAATTTAATCTGGAAAGAAAATTTTAATATCTCTATTAGGTCAAGAGTTATAGAGATTTAAAGAACGAATTTGTAGTTTTGTGAAAAACAAGCTTCAAAGTTCAAACACAAATAACTTCGCAGAAGTTTTCTTTCCAATTTGAAAAATACGTGTCACCTGGTTTCCTTTGGAAAACATATTTTGTAGCTAAGAGATTCTACAACTTGAAGTATATGTGCCGGTCTGATTTTAAATGAATTTGGTCTGTTCCTAAATTATTTAAGGCGCTTCCTCAGGCTTGATTTTTAGCCCATGTATTCGTTGAT